>CAMRHE010001349.1:7500-125416 GCA_947044405.1 Leptodactylus fallax
CACCAGATTTAGCCTGCTGACCAGTGCAGGTTAGGAAGGGTCACAGAGACATAAGGGTGACCAAACTGTGCCTGAAGCAATGGATGATCTGGAAGTCATCACCGTAAACTGGACAGAAAGTCATCTTTCTCCTCCATCCTATTGAATAATTTTGCATGTATAATATTAAAAAGTATTAGTACATTACTTGAAAGAAAAGAACAACCTACAATTTTGGAATAAACTGAATATATTGCATTACTTAGGTGATGGTGGAGAAAATTGGCAGGCAGCTAATGAATAAACGCGCTACTGTATACACCTGTATACAGTACTGTTAACCTAAGATCTTCACAACTAGTGACTGATGATGCATTGTAAGATATGGAGAGGTTATATAAAGAACATATTCAGCGTACATCCTGGATTTATGAGAAGATGACACTGGCAACCTTATCAGATGCATTCCAAATCAGAAACATAGCTGGCTGTGTACATTAACCCATTAGCCACATGGCCAGATAGTCTCTGGGCAAAAACTGGCCAGTGTATACACGATATTTTAAATAGAACAGTTTATGATGTACGGTGCTCTTCATCACAAAAAAAAAAAAAAAAAAAAAAGTTGACTGTGTGAAAAAGATATTAAAAAGAAAAAAAAAAAAATTCACAAACATGATACTAAATCTGTGATATTAGTGAGAACATTGCCATCTCCAGATACATATTTAAAAGTGAATCAGATTCCCCTGGACTGCTCCCATCATCCTCCTCAGAATACAAGTATCATTCATATCACTACCATTCTGTCAGAGGAGAAGGCTGTGTTGATGATCACTGCGACAGCCCACTCCTGATGACAATGACAGAATACAGGCACTCTGTTTGGACTTGACCCAATGACCCCCATAAAATAATAATCTTCAGAATAGCAAGCAAGTCCACTTTTTGTGGAAGATGCACAATTTGGCACTTTACCTTGGACCTGAAATTGTTGCCACACGCAGCATCACTGCATATTTAAATGCCAACAACTACTAATCCTGAGTTCAAGGTCCTTTCTTCAACACTGCTATGAGAAATAGATCCTGCTCATCCACCTGTCCGTCTTGAGTTGTAATCACACTTGATAATTTATGGATAGTGGACTGTCTGCGATTAATACTTTTTCATAACTATGACAAACACCAAGTTTTTTTTTTTTTTTAAACAAGTAACTGTACTTTTCAACGTCTCTGGGTCTATGAAAAACGGATGACACATGGATGTCTGAATGAAGACCTCATAATTAACGGATACATATTCTATTCCTGAAAAATGTGGATGGCATGCATCCATTAAATGGGGACGTGTGAAAATAGTCTTAAGGTCACTATACACATGAAAATTTTGAAACCACCACATTTTGCAAAAATGCTGCTGAAAAGCAGTGAAAACCATGTGTCTTCACAGATTTTTTTTTTCCTGCTGCTTTTCACTACTTGTGCCCTTGGCCTTAAACTAAATCCATCCTGTTGGATTTTTTAAGAAAATGCTCAGCAGTAATTGTATGTGATAGCTTGTGAGGTAGTTGGACAATGCATTTCAGATGTGCCTGTGGGCTGGCACTATCCAACAAAACCCACGAATGTTAAAGGTTTTAATAGCTAGTATGCTGAATTTGGGATTGCCAAATGCCAAAGAAATGCATTAAAATGTTGTGTGTCTTAAGGATATATTCACATGTGCAGATTTGTTGTAGAAAATTCTGAGACTGAAAATCAGTTCTGTAATTGATTTGGCAGCAAGACTGTCCTAGAAAGTTCTGCAATAAATCTGCTGTGTGTGAATATTGTAAATGTGACATCAAATGTTTATGGCATGGACTGTAGTTTAAATGAAGTGAGTCATGATTTTTTGGATATGTCATGTAAGTCTAATTAATAGTCACCCACTGGGACCTCCAGCATTGCAGAGAACAGGCTGATCTCATCAATATCACATTGGACCTGCATGAATTAGCTGTATACTACAGCTGAAACAAAGGGAATGAGACAGGAAACAGACAGCTCTGTTCTCTTTTTAGTGGCCACACCAGGGTATTGCAGATTAGCTTCCATTCACTTGAATGAGAGCTAGGCTGCAGTGACTCAGTTCAGCCACTACACAGAACAGAGCTCCCTGCTTCCTGCTCCATTTCTTGTGAGAACAGCTGATTGGTGCTGTGTGTCAGGGGTCAGACTATCACCTGATACTGATGACTTATCTGGAAGATCGGTCCAGGCTCTGACTGGGCTACAGGGGTGCAAGTGAATTCCCCTGATGAGCCTCTGATTGGAGGCTAGGGGCCCCCTGGTTCCCCAAACTACTGCACTACATAGAGATCCGCATCATATACCATCTCAACCAGCCCATACATCCATATAATAAACTGGATAGAACTACTCAGTTTATTATATAGAGATGCACTGGATAGCTGAGATGCCATCTAGGCACAGAGGCAAGTCGGCCACGATCCTTCCTGCTAGGTCCTGTCTGCCCAGACTGTGGGGCCCCATCACCAGTCTTGCTCACAGAGATAAGGTAAGGGCTAGGTAGCAAGCCAATTCTGAAAAAATGGGAGGAAGATAATATTTGCATCTGTATACTGGGTGCCCAGAATGAACTTCATTGGTGGGCCCTAGTCACCCCATGTCCACACTGGTTAGATCAATCATTTTAGCCAAAAAAAAACAAAAAAACACACTAACCATCAGGAGCAAGGCTTACATAAGCACAGTCACTCACTGTTACATTTAATGCATGTTATGGAAACCTCTAAGAGGCTGGACACTAATTATACAATTAGATGTTGGACAATTTTTTTTTAGAACTAGCTCTTCCACTTTTATGTAACTAGATCTTAAAGAGGATCTTTCACCACTTCCAACAAGTCAAGCTCTTTACATCATTTAATAGCTGCTGCTCCACCAGTTCTAGCACAGTTGGAATTTTTTCTCTAGCCCCACCGTTCCTGAGCAATAAATGTTAGTTTTGATGTCTGATATGCTATTTAGTCTCTGTACTGTCAGGATGGCTGTGTCAGACAGAAGCACACAAGGGATGAGATTCTGAGCTCTGACAATGGCTGCCTCTGACTGGAGCTCGGACTCACACTGCCTGCCTGACATTACAGAGATTAAACAGAACATCAGGCATCAAAACTACCTGTGCTTGTTGCTCAGGAATGGTGGGGGCTAGACAAAAAAAAAAAAACTGCACTGGAATCAGTGGAGCGGTGCCCATTAAAATTACTAAAGAACTTGTATTGGTGGAGGTGGTAAAAGGTCCTCTTTAAAGGCTCAATTCGTAAGATCGTACAATTCAGCGAGGAAAAAATGTTGCCCTTCCTTGACCACAGCTCTTCTGAACAAAACTCCCAGCAATCAGTGATTTATGATGCTAACAGTACTAGAACAGCCAACCATGGCTCTACTGTCTCATACAGCAACATGTGAATATGGGGCAACAGAGCTATGGTTGTTTTGGAACCCAGACAAGCTGCAGTCAGCCTAGGAAACACGACTATGAAAACGGACAGAGTTTCCCAGCCTAAACAGGAACTTTCTACATGGGCTCGGATTGTTATAATTGATGTAATGAAATCCTCATCCTTTCAAGGTCTCTGCTTGCCATCAGTGAATGTAGACTTGCCTGAACCTGGCACATTTTGGGCGACTCATTACAGTACATTCACTACAGAGTTGTGGAAACAAAAAATAAGAACTTTTATGAATTAAAGCTAGTGGAATTACAGCTAGTTCTTAGGAAGAGTTTTAATGCACTGGTTTTGCTAAATTTCTAATGCAGTATTTTAGTAAGACTAATAACCTTCTATTGTGTAACAAAAATACCTCATTTACATTGCACCAGAAACGCAGTTTAAATATTTTCTAGATATAAGTTAATAGTTAAATTTTAAAAAATATGCCAAAAACAAATGAGTCTTGACTTTCCTTATTTCATTTTACATGCAATAAAATGTCATATTCTTTTAGACCACCAAGCATTTGACCAGGGCCACACCATATGTTTCTCACCTACTCCCTTCATTAATTTGAGCCACAACCTCTGGATAAAAGCCAGTGTAATGTGCGGGTAATTAGCGGTGTCCATGTGCTCATTCCAACAGAAGAGTAACAGTCACAACCAGTTCAATGCCAGGGGCAGAGGAAACATTGCTGAGCTAGTGCACAATATGTACTACCGCTCACATTTGGGAATTCTGCTTTCACATAGGTCAAAGAATAACAAAAAGAACAACATTGTAATGTGTAATATAATTATTAAAGGACAACTGCATATGAAGGAAGAGAAATATTATAAATCTATAGTATGAAAACTTTGTACAATTCTAAATACTACCCTGATTTTCAATACCCAACTAGGGACGTGATGTGCCTGGCATTGTTCAATTGTATTTTTCTGTAGAGAAAGATTAAAGAAAAATTCAACCTGGGAGAGCCCGTCACAGGGTGATTTGCAAATGGCAGCTTGTGGCAAAAGTAGGAGTAGGAGTACCCTTTTAAAGAGGCCTTTATAAAAAGTGGATAGCTACATATATTCAGACCCCATATAACAACAACAATACACCCCAGATTGTTACTAGTTAAAGATAATCTAAACATTTGTGCCATTTTTATTCACACCATTTAGTCCTCATATTAAATATGGTGTTAACGTTATTTTTGTTACGATTACAAAGATACAGAATATTTCTGTCTATGTGACTTACTAGGTTTTGTGACCATCATTTAAAGAGGACCTTTCATGTCCTCATGTATATGCGGTTTTACATACCACTAGAAAGTCGACAGTGTGCTGAATTCAGCGCACTGTTGGCTTTCCAGTTATATGCCCCAGGGCTGGAGCTGTCGGTGGTCTTAGTTTCACCGTCCACCGTCAGAAGGGCGTTCCTGACAGTCTAGCTGGACTGTGAGGAACGCCCTCCCTGACAGTATTCCTGGACGGTAAGGAACACCCTCCCTAACTGTACTCGTCCATAGCCCTATACTGTCAGAGGGGGCGTTCCTTACAACCCAGCGATGACACTGAGCTGTGAGGAACGCCCCCCCCAGTACAGGGCTATGGACAAGTACTGTCAGGGAGTGCGTTCCTCACAGCCCAGCTAGACTGTCAGGAACGCCCTTCTGACGGTGGATGGTGAAACTAAGACCACCAATAGCTCCAGCCCCGGGGCACATAACGGGAAGGCCAACAGTTCACTGAATTCAGCGCACTGTGGGCTTTCTAGCGGTATGTAAAACCACATATACATGAGGACATGAACAGTCGTAGAGGAAAAGACCCAGGATGTCACCAGTGACGTATGCAAGTGATGTCCAGGGTCCGCTCCTGTGCGGCAGAACTTCCGCTGGAACATGCCCCAGGCACCACTGGACAGGACAGTGGTGGGGGACACCAAAGTGCAGGGGACAGGAGAGTATAGGGATTTGTTTTTCTTAAGGATTCATCTTCTCCAACCTCCTGCCCCAGTACTAAATTATCCTGGACAACCCCTTTAATAAAGTGTAAAACTAAAATGGGTTTATATGTTAATTTGCTGTTAAAGCTTTAGTAACCTCTAAAATATATATTATATATGGTATACATTGGTCATCAAAAAAATAAAGTTTTCAGCAGTAAAATATGGAGTAGATCCCACCATCTATTTAAATCCTTATAACTTCATTAGGTGTTAGTTGAGGCTTGAAACACAATATGGTTCATACAGAGCTGTGACCCTACTGACTGAGCCACAAGCTCCATTAGTTGCAATAGGAGTATTCTTTCTCCTACCTATTCTTTCTTTCCCCACATAATGTATTGGAATATAAAGAAATCTGCCAGTACATTATATGCTTAAAGAGGATCTTTCACCACCTTCACCAATTCAAGTGTTTACCATCTGTTAATAGGTGCTGTTCCACTTATTTCAGCATAGCTGGAATTTTCTCTCAAGCGCAGTTAGTTTTGGTACCCAATGTACTGTTTAAGCTCTGTAAAGTCAGAAGGGGGGGGGGGAGAGAATTCAGAGCTCCAATCAGAGGCAGCCAGTGTCAGAGCTCAGAATCACATCCCTTGGCTGCTCCTGCCTGACACTGCCCTCCTGACAGTACAGAGACTAAATAGTATAATCAGGCACCAAAAATAACAGCTTGGGAACAGTGGGGGCTAGAGAAAAGATTCCAACTGTCCTAGGATCAGTGGAGCAGCAATTATTCACTGATGCTAGGAATTTGAGTTGGTGGAGGTGGTGAAAGTTCCTCTTTAAAAATATATAAAATATATACAGTGTACTAGTATATAAGATATTTCTCCATATACCAATACATTATGTAGGGAAAAAAAATAAGAAGGGAAGAGGTAAGAGAAAAAAAAAATACCTGTATGTTTGTATGAATCTTGCTGTAGGTTCAATTCCCCTTATACCCAATCAAGTAAACTTTAAATTGGTGCTATTTCTTCTCCTCCGTCCCTTGTGTTTGGGGATCCTCAAGGCTTGGTCCTAGTTCTCCCTCCTCTTCTGGTTGGACAAACCATTCGCAGATTTGGCTTTCAATACCATCTTTATGCAGATGATACCCAACTATATACAGTGCCTTGCAAAAGTATTCGGCCCCCTTGAACTTTTCAATTTTTTGCCACATTTCAGGCTTCAGACAAAGATATAAAATTTTAATTTTTTGGTGAAGAATCAACAACAAGTGGGACACAATTGTGAAGTGGAACTAAATTTATTGGTTATTTTAAACTTAAAAATAAAAAACTGAAAAGTGGGGCGTGCGATATTATTCGGCCCCTTTACTTTCAGTGCAGCAAACTCACTCCAGAAGTTCAGTGAGGATATCTGAATGATCCAATGTTGTCCTAAATAACTGATGATGATAAATATAATCCACCTGTGTGTAATCAAGTCTCCGTATAAATGCACCTGCTCTGTGATAGTCTCAGGGTTCTGTTTAAAGCGCAGAGAGCATCATGAAGACCAAGGAACACACCAGGCAGGTCCATGATACTGCTGTGGAGAAGTTTAAAGCTGGATTTGAATACAACAAGATTTCCCAAACTTTAAACATCCCAAGGAGCACTGTGCAAGCGATCATATTGAAATGGAAGGAGTATCAAACCACTGCAAATCTACCAAGACCCGGCCATCCCTCTAAACTTTCATCTCAAACAAGGAGAAGACTGATCAGAGATGCAGCCAAGAGGCCCATGATCACTCTGGATGAACTGCAGAGATCTACAGCTGAGGTGGGAGAGTCTGTCCATAGGACAACAATCAGTCGTACACTGCACAAATCTGGCCTTTATGGAAGAGTGGCAAGAAGAAAGCCATTTCTCAAAGATATCCATAAAAAGTCTTGTTTAAAGTTTGCCACAAGCCACCTGGGAGACACACCAAACATGTGGAAGAAGGTGCTCTGGTCAGATGAAACCAAAATCGAACTTTTTGGCCACAATGCAAAACGATATTGTGATGAACCGACCCTCAGTTTTATATCTTTCTTGGAAGTGTGTTTTACTTGCTTAGGTCAGTCCTTCCCCCACTTGGAATGCGGTGCTTTAGTTGAGTCCACATTGCTGGACGATACGCTTCACTGGTTTTATGTGTGTTCATTGGAGATGGCTTGCTATAGCCAGGCACTTTTATTATCCCTGGCCAGATGGGATGGGGGATAGAAAGCCTTAACTTCATCCTTCTCTCCGAGGGTTCTGCAAAGGTGGGAGAAGGGGGGCTGCCTGGGTGCAAGGGGTGGGTGGAGCACTAGCCATATGCTGTGGGCAGACCTGGATTCTGGGTCATTCAGCAAAGAGGCAGTAAGGAGCTCTGATCTGGGAGAAGATGAGAGGGCCTGTCCTACTGAGGAATGCTTTGAGGGCCTAGTTCTGGACAGCATGTAGAAGGATTGTTTTATGCAACTTGCTTAAGCTTGCGCCCTAGGCCCAAAACTCTGCTGTGGCCTAGAGAAACGGACTACAAGTCGATTGTGCTGAGCATGGAAGAGAGACAGCTAGGACAAAGCTGTGTGCTCAGGTATCTTTTCTAAACTTTTATTTCCCTTTTACTTTGTTTTGTATGGTATCATCGATCTTTTGCTTGTATGTTTATGCTTGATCATATTAATATTGTATATTTCTGTATATGCTATTAATCCATACCGACCCACTTGGGTTATTAAACATATAAAATTTATATCGCTCATTTCATTTTATCCTATGACCCGGTCTACTCACGGTGTGTGAGTGGGAGGTTAAGAAAGAAGTTTGATCGCAGGCGTGCCAGGCGGCTGGGCGAGGCGATATTCTTCACAGATATGTTTGGCATAAAAGCAACACAGCTCATCACCCTGAACACACCATCCCCACTGTCAAACATGGTTGTGTCAGCATCATGGTTTGGGCCTGCTTTTCTTCAGCAGGCACAGGGAAGATGGTTAAAATTGATGGGAAGATGGATGGAGCCAAATACAGGACCATTCTGGAAGAAAACCTGTTGGAGTCTGCAAAAGACCTGAGACTAGGACGGAGATTTATCTTCCAACAAGACAATGATCCCAAACAAAGCAAAATCTACAATGGAATGGTTCACAAATAAACGTATCCAGGTGTTAGAATGGCCAAGTCAAAGTCCAGACCTGAATCCAATCGAGAGTCTATGGAAAGAGCTGAAAACTGCTGTTCACAAACGCTCTCCATCCAACCTCACTGAGCTCGAGCTGTTTTCCAAGGAAGAATGGGCAAGAATTTCAGTCTCTCGATGTGCAAAACTGATAGAGACATACCCCAAGCGACTTGCAGCTGTAATCGCAGCAAAAGGTGGCGCTACAAAGTATTAACTTAAGGGGGCCGAATAATTTGGCACACCCCACTTTTCAGTTTTTTATTTTTTACAAACGTTTAAAATATCCAATAAATTTCGTTCCACTTCACGATTGTGTCCCACTTGTTGATTCTTCACCAAAAAAATAAAAATTTTATATCCTTATGTTTGAAGCCTGAAATGTGGCAAAAGGTTGAAAAGTTCAAGGGGGCCGAATACTTTCGCAAGGCACTGTACCTCATCCCGTGACATCACTCCTGCATTACTACAGAACACCAGTGACTGCCTCTCTGCTGTCTCTAACATCATGTCTTCTCTTTATCTGAAATTGAATCTTTCAAAAAACTAAACTTCTTCTGTTCCCATCTACTAACCAACCTAACCCTGATATCTCCATTTCTGTCTGTGGCTTTACTATTACCCCAAGGCGGCATGCCCACTGTCTGGGGGTTATATTTGATTCATCTGCACGCTCTTGCCACCTGCACCTTAAAAACATCTCTAGAATTCGCCCTTTTCTCACCGTGGAAACATCAAAAACCCTCATGGTCGCTCTGATTCTCTCTCGACTTCATTACTGCAATTCTCTTCTAATTGGGCTTCCACTTAATAAACTCTCCCCACTACAATCTGTCCTGAATGCAGCCGCCAGACTCATCTTTCTGTCAAACCGGTACACAGACACATCTACCTTGTGTCAGTCACTGTATTGGTTGCCCATCCATCACAGAATACAATATAAAATCACACTGACCCACAAATCCATCCATAGCGCTGCTCCCCCTATATCTCCTCTCTCGTTACTGTCTACCGCCCTAACCGTCCTCTCCGTTCTGCCAATGACCTTAGACGTGTATCCTATGTTATCCAATCATCCCACTCCCGTCTCCAAGACTTTTCTCGAGCTGCACCGGAACGCTTTACCCAAGACAATTCGATTAATCCCCAACTACAGCAGCTTTAAAACTGCCCTAAAATCACATCTGTATGGTCACACTTATCACGTGACCTGATCACAGTGTAGTGTTCGGAGGTGTACAACACCACCACCTTTTATCCTTCCTCCTCTGTTCCTCAGATCCTGGCCCCTCCATCTAGAAGTTACACTGCACTCCTTGCACTTAGTATCTGTTTATTCACAGATACTGGCTGGTGACAGGTTCATACAGCTTCAGTTACATAACCTTTTCTATTAAAAGATGGCTGGAAAATGGTAGCAAACAAGCCTTCTGACCTCTTGTGTCTCCCTATCTCCTCATAGAATGTAAGCTCTTGTGAGCAGGGCCTTCACTCCTATTGTTTGATATGTTTATTTCTTTGTCACATTGTAATGTCTCATTGTCTGTTCATGTGTCCTCTGATTTGTAAAGTGCTACAGAATAAGTTATTATTTTTAATTATTAAGTTGATGGAGGTATCTCCAGGTAACCTCCTCATTAGTATTCACTGCATTGAGGTGACGTCACTGTTCAGTGAATATTAGGTAGCCAGGTGAAAGTGACAATTTACTGGGTGAGGGAGGTCTGAAAACTAGGAAACCTGGGTGACTTGACACATCTGTAACACAAAACATTATTAAACCAGCTCCAGTACCTTACAGTGCTCAGATCCGCGAGTACAGTACTATAACTTGTTTGTAGAATGGCTGCTTAATTTTGACAAAAAGCTGTTTTTATTCCTATGCAAATGAGCCAAGAGTGCATCAGGGGAGTGTTCAGGAGTGGCTAAGCATGCGGTAAGATCTTCCACTTGCTCATGAGGAGGCGGGGAAAACTCATTACGTCGGTGTTGCTGGGAGGAATTTTGAGCGAGAGGAAGGTCTTGCTGTGATGCTCAGCTGCCCCAGAACACACCACCAAAGTGCACTTAGCTCATTTCCATAGGAATAAAAAGTAGCTTTTTTCAAAAGCAGCCATTCTATAAACAAATCATAACATTGTGATCCTGGCTCGAAGCACTATAAAAAGATGTGAATAGCGATTGAATAATAATAGATTAATAATGATTTTGGTGCTGACAGACTACCTTTAAAAACAATGACACTGCGTTGCGGCATAACATATTTGCGTACACAAACTAAAATGGGGTTACAGAAAATGTTTGTACTGTAGTGAATACCATTTCATCAATTAATATATGCGATTTGCATAAACTTAGACATTCACACTACAGTTATGAACATCCTTTACCCTCAGCCGCCATCGGATGAGAGGAACAGACATTAACCCTCCGTCTGCATAAGTTACCATTGACGTCAGTTTAAAAAAAACATGACGGAAGCTTTGTTCCTTTAGGTTTGTTTACTTTTGTAACGGATGAGAAAGCAAATTACTTTCTTCTGTCAGAAAGGGTAAAAAAAAAAAAAAAAGAAGAATTATATAACCGATTTTTTTTTTTTTTTTTTTTTTTAAACATGAGGCTGAATGCAGATGGACACTAGCCATAGAGGGCTCAGTCTGCATCAATCTATTGCTCTCATCCTGACCTTGGGTTTCCACCTGTGGTCATATGTTCAGAACCCATATGTTCGAGTCAATCTGCCTCCTTCCTCCTCTCCCATGTTTATAAGTAGTTACCTACAGTCATGGCCAAAAGTTTTGAGAATGATACAAATATTAATTTTTACAAAGTCTACTGCTTCAGTTTTTCTAATGGCAATTTGCATATACTCCAGAATGTTATGAAGTGTGATCAGCTTAACAGCAATTACTTGCAAAGTCAATATTTGCCTAGAAAATGAACTTTATCCCCCAAAACACATTTCAACATCATTGCAGCCTGCCTTAAAAGGACCACCTAACATCGTTTCAGTGATTGCTCCATTAACACAGGTGTGGGTGTTGATGAGGACAGGGCTGGAGATCAATCTGTCATGATTAAGTAAGAATGACACCACTGGACACTTTAAAAGGAGGCTGGTGCTTGCCATCATTGTTTCTCTTCTGTTAACCATGGTTATCTCTCTAAAGAAACACGTGCAGTCATCATTGCACTGCACAAAAATGGCCTAACTGGGAAGAGTATTGCAGCTAGAAAGATTGCACCTCAGTCAACAATCTATCGCATCATCAAGAACTTCAAGGAGAGAGGTTCCATTGGTGCCAAAAAGGCTCCAGGGCGCCCAAGAAAGACCAGCAAGCGGCAGGACCGTCTCTTAAAAGTGTTTCAGCTGCGGGATCGGGCTACCAGCAGTGCAGAGCTTGCTGAGTAATGGCAGCAGGCAGGTGTGAGTGCATCTGCACGCACTGTGAGGCGGAGACTCTTGGAGCAAGGCCTGGTCTCAAGGAGGGCTGCAAAGAAGCCACTTCTCTCCAGAAAAAACATCAGGGACAGACTGATATTCTGCAAAATGTACAGGGAGTGGACTGCTGAGGACTGGGGTAAAGTCATTTTCTCTGATGAATCCCCTTTTCGATTGTTTGGAACATCTGGAAAACAGCTTATTCGGAGAAGAAGAGGTGAGCGCTACCACCAGTCTTGTCTCATGCCAACTGTAAAGCATCCTGAAACCATTCATGTGTGGGGTTGCTTCTCAGCCAAGGGAATCGGCTCTCTCACAGTCTTGCCTAAAAACACAGCCATGAATAAAGAATGGTACCAGAATGTCCTCCAAGAGCAACTTCTCTCAACCGTCTAAGAGCAGTTTGGCGCTCAACAATGCCTTTTCCAGCATGATGGAGCACCTTGCCATAAAGCAAAGGTGATAACTAAATGGCTCAGGGAACAAAACATAGAGATTTTGGGTCCATGGCCTGGAAACTCCCCAGATCTTAATCCCATTGAGAACTTGTGGTCAACCAACAAGAGACGGGTGGACAAACAAAAACCAACAAATTCAGACAAAATTAAAGCATTGATTCTGCAAGAATGGACTGCTATCAATCAGGATTTGGTCCAGAAGTTGATTGAGAGCATGCCAGGGAGAACTGCAGAGGTCCTGAAGAAGAAGGGTCAACACTGCAAATATTGACTTGCTGCATTAACTCATTCTAACTGTCAATATAAGCTTCTGTTACTCATAATATGAATGCAATTCTATTTCTGTATGTGATAAAAACATCTGACAAACACACATAAAAACCAGAGGGCAGCAGATCATGTGAAAATATAATATTTTTGTGTCATTCTCAAAACTTTTGGCCATGACTGTATACTAAGGGGGTGGTTTTACTTCCTAGTGTTTCTTGACACCAGAATAGATTATAAATAGTAAAGTCAGACAGTGACCTAGGCAGCATCGGTTGTGTTTGTGTTTTTTTTTTTTTTTTTAGTTGGAAAACAACTAAGTAGCAGGAAACCCACTTTATGGATTTTGCGACGAGACTCTCAATTTAACAAATGTTTTAGTAATGGTCTGATTTCTTTAGTAACATTGCCAGGTCAGCAGCATTTAAGAATTTGTAGTCTAATTTTGTACACATGTAATTTTAGCGACAAGTGTTTATTTTAAAACAAACATCTAATTTTCCATGACATTACACATTGTGCACAAAGCAAATGCCCCGTCTACACCTGACAATACAATGTGTGCCTTACAAGCCTTCATTTATTTTGCTGAGACATGGCAAAAGTAATCACAGTTATTCATTATCTCAGTTACATCAGCAGCTCAAGAGAATGTGATTATCATTTTTGGTACTTATGTTGAAACTACAATTATTGGACAGTTTTCAGCTTGTACATCCAACAGGTCACAAAGAGAAGAGAGTAAACACCAGTTCACACTTGCATGCAATTTTTGCCATAAACATGTGTAGAGCCAAATGTTGGGATCACACATTAGATTTTAGAGGGTTTTTTTCGCAAAGTGATTTCTAATAATGATCAAATTCCATTATTACAAGTGTTCTAGTTTTAGTATATACAGTGACCAGATTTATATTCCTCTGCCCTTCCTAAAGCCGGATGCACATGGGAGTCTCTTAAAGAGATCCTGTCACTAAGTACAAAACGCTAAGTGACATAACCTACATGATTTCAGCAGTGCCCCTGAACAATTTTTTTTTTTTTTTTTGTGCGCAAAAGATACTTACTTCCTCTGAGAAAAACCAAATGGTTTCCGCCCACTTGGAGAACAAGAACTAATTTACATAAAACCTTTTGGCAGCCATAGCTTTTATTCTGTTGATTCAGAGGCACAGCAACATCAAATAGTTTAAGTCATTTAGCATTATGTCAAGTCTTCTGTTACTAGCCCACTTTGCTAGTATACCCTAATTTGCACCAACACTACCTGGGCTTACATCTCTGGAACAACAACAGATTTGGATACACAAACCACCATAATGCTGGAGGGTGACAGCGCCTATAAGATGATGTAAGTCATCAGGCTTTTCTGTTCTATGGAGTAATAGGTACTCAGTATGCCACCATACAGTGTCCCATTCTGCATATGTGACAGATATAATCTTCTGTATTAAATACAGATATGCGGAGCCATAATAATACGACCGTGTACATGACACCTATTATATATAATTGGGGACTTTTCAGCTGCTTTTGTTTAAAGAAATTATTTTTAGAGCACAAATATATGGCACTGTATATATATGACAAAGGGTTTCCATCCATAATACAAAGCCAAATACAACAAACAAACTTAGAGACCAACTGGTACAGAGGGCGAGAACACCCTTTGTGTGAGAACTTACACTCTACAAGGGTAGGACACGAGACAGTAGGCAAATGTGAGATCTTTAGACATTGGAGTATTACATGTAGATGTACAACCTGGGGCATCTATGTCAAGTGAAATGCTGCTGACTTTTCCCTTGCAGTGTCAAAAAATTCCAAGAGGGCTATGGCAACCCCCCTCTTTCTCAGGAGGGGGGGGGGGGGGGAGTCTTGAAGTTCGACTTGAAGTTCGGTTCTTGTAGAAGTGTCTACAGGTGGCTGTCTTTGAGCTGTGGGTTTACAGCTGGTGAGTGACAGCTCCCATCAGCAACTCTCTAATGAAGGAGATTGCATGGAAAAAGGATCATATTGCACCATTTAGGTCTGTTCCTACACATTCACCCCAAGTATTTAAGGGAAACTAGGGCAGAGAGACACACACATATTAAATACTTTCATTTCTGTAAGGTTCAGAAATGAATGTTATGTTACACTACAGTACAAATCTATGCTACAAGAACCGTGCCTTGCATACAGCATTTTAAACACAGAAGTTACAAAAAAAAAATGTCCCCAGAGGCAGCGAAGAATGTAGATTGTTGTAATACATGTGAGCATTCTCAACAATGCAGTCAGTCATTCTCAGTATACCAGCCTTTCATTCAGGAAGCATTTTAGGAGATGAAGCTTACGGGCACACATACAAATTAATAACAGTAGGGACATTCTTGCTCTGTGACACGCTCCTTTTATGCACAGGTGTTCAGGGCTTGGCAGGCCAACTTGTATCATTACAACTTCTACAAATATTCTGTATGTCTGCATCATAAACTGCTATAGCATTCAAAATTATATTAAAGGGGGTTTCCAGACTAAAAATATTGATGACCTATCCTAAAGATAGGTCATTAATATCAGATGTGTGTGGTCTGACAGCTCAGCAGCTAATACACAGAGAATAGGGCAGGAAGCAGACAGCTCTGTTCTGTGTGTAGTGGTGGAACTGAGACACTGCAGCTAAGGTCTCATTCACATAAACGGGAGCTGATTTGCAGTACCTGGTCTGGCCTTCCTGCTCTATTCTTTGTGTATCAGCTTCTGAGAACAGCTAATTGATGGGGTGCTAAGTGTTGAACCCCCACTAATCTGATATGGATGACATTCTTAGGGTAGACCATTAATCTTTTAGGCGAAGGCCCAACTTTGCAAAAAAAAAAAAAAAAAAGCTGCTTTTTTGTTGCAGATTTTGCTGCATTTTTTTTTTAGCCTAATCGCAGAGTGGCTGCAAAAGGAATGGGAAGTATAAAATAGAGCACTTGTACTTCTTCCTTCAATATACTGATTTTCCGCAAGGTGGGGCCTTAGCTGAACTTCATTATTGGACTTAGACTAATATCATAGCATCAGTCTTATAAGGTTTTCCTAAGATGCCATAGATGCAGTTGTGTTATTGTGTGTTTGCAGCATGCTGTTACAGATAAGCACCAATCTTGTTAAAACAGGGTGCTACAATATATCAGTCAGTCCATCTCTGGTCTAGAGTGGTGTGGTTTTCCAAAAGTAGTCTGCCCAATCTGGCACTTTAGGCTAAAGCCCCACATAGTGGAAAAAAAAATTTTGTTGCAGATTTTGCTGCAGTTTTTTTGAGCCAAATGCAGTAGTGGCTACAAAAGTAATGGGAAATATGAAACACATACTTCTCTCTGGCTCAAAAACATGCAGCATAATCTGCAACAAAAAAAGCAGCTTTTCCACGTGCAGAGAGGGGGGGGGGATTAGCTTTAAGGATCATACACCAGCATCTACAACAACTCAGATAGATATCCAGTAGGTATGGTTGGATCCTTGGCTTCTACTGTATTAGGACAGATGCACCAATTTTATCTCCTTTAGTCATAATCATAGAGGGGGTGGGTCACAGAAACATAGCTGCAAGGCGGCTTCTTCCACTGAAGTAGCGATTTATTCATCCCTAAGGCTAAGGCCCCACGTGGCGTCCCGCAGCAAAAAAGTGCTGCGGAAAAAAAAAAAAAAAAAAAAAAAAATGCGTCGGCAACGCATTGTGGTTCTTCCTGCAGTGCTTTAGACAAAGTTTGCAGAGGTTTCCTCTGCGGACTTTGTTTCAATTATACCTATAGGGAAACTGCAGGCGTTTCCGTAGGTATAATTGACATGCTGCAATTTCCAAAACTGCGCCGGTTTTGGAAATTGCCGTGTGTCCACAGCGCGGTTTTTACCGTAAAGTGGGCATGGGATTTGCTAGAATCCCATCCACTTTGCTCTGACTGTAAATGCTGTGATTTTTTTGGGCGGTGTTTATGCCATGTGGGGCCCCAGCCTAAAGAACAACTTTTTAAATGTGCGTGTGTAACCGGATTTTAATTTTCTTTAAATTTAAGCCAAGTTACACTAGGTTCACACTACAGTCAGGATGTCCATTGTTCTGGTCTGGAGGAGGACCACTAAAATACACCAGCATTGCCCAACGCACCTCATTGACTTTCAATTGACTTTTCAATTTATCAGTCGGCTGTCTCAGTGTTAGCCTAAAAAAAAAAAAAAAAAAAAAAAAAAAAAAAAAAAAAGGGGGGAAGGAGTCACAGAATAGAGACACATTCACAAATGTGAACCTAAGGCCTTATTCACATGATGTCTGACTTTCGTTTTTGCAACTTCTGTCACATAGCAGTTTTGAGAATACATTGATTTCAGGTTGTCTATTCAAGTCTGTTTTTACTTTTGACTGACCATTTTTAACGACAGTCAAAAAAACTAAACATGCTATCTTTGTCAGTTTTCACAGACCCAATAGAAATCAATGGATCCGTTTTTGATGTCCGTTTTACATCCATTAAAAATGTGGGCTGGGTCAAAAAAGAAAGTCATCGGCTTTTTTTCAGAGTTAAAAACAGATGCAAAACAGATGACACTCGGCCATAAAAAACGGAAAAATGTCATAGGAAGCAAAACAGTTGTACACGTCCATTTTTAAAAGATGTTAGATCTGTCAGTCATGTGCATAAGGCCTTACCCTATAATCAGTACAGGACAGTATGGCACTAAGAGGCAGGGACTCCCAGCAGCATAGATCACTATTATGCTAAGAGTCCCTCTCCTGGCGTGATGTTCAGGACAGTAAATCCAGCACATACACGGGTGAAACTCAGTTGCTGCCCCTTACAAATATAGCCTTAGGTGTTCTAGGATGCAAATAAAATATTGCCTTTGGTTTTAGAACACTTTATATAAAAACTTTGGTCGTTTAGTATGGAAGGTTTAACAAATCAACTGCCTCAAAAGAAAATTTGTTTTAAATAAGAAATGTATGCAGAAGGCAGATTCCACATGCAGACTAGACATATTCTGGTTAGTGGTTACAAGAGAAAAAAAAATAAAAAAAAATATTAGACATGTCAAACTGGGCCACACACATTCACATATGGCTGGACAACTGCATGGCAGAACCTACTGGGAACATGTGTTGTCAATCTCTCTAGTCCAAATCCCTCAAGATTATAAGGAATTTTTGATTGACACGGCTGCATCCCAAGTGGTTCTGCAGAAGTGGACATCTGAGGTAGGCAAAATGGTTTTCAGACAGACCCTGCACTGCTGTAGAAGAAAGCTTTCCAGGACATCTCATTCATCTATTATTGTTAAATGGGTTGTCAAGGATTAAAATATTGAATGTAGCCAAGTGCAAAGAATAGAATAAAATTAAACAAAAACAAAAACACACACACACACACACACACACACACACACCACACTCCCCATGACTCAAGTGGACCCTGCTAGTCTGTTTACATCCCTGCCCTTGGTTAAATTTCTGGAAATCCTGGAAAACTATATATAGTTTTAAACTGTAGTGATTTATTCACAGGTTACTGCCAAGGTAATGAAATCATAAGGTACATCAAAAAAGATATATAGATGCACATGACAAAAACATTGCCTGCTCCCCTGCCTATAACTTACAACTTTGCTGGCAGAGGAGGAGAAGTAGGATCTGAAGCTGCTGATCCTGTGTGAGTGACCGAGGGCAGCCTATCTCTCACTTGCTGCCCTCAGCAGGGCCAGAATTGGGGGGGGGGGGGGAGGGGGTCAAACTGGGGGCTCCACTTATGACTGTGCTATGTACAGTCATGGCCAAAAGTTTTGAGAATGACACAAATATTATATTTTCACATGATCTGCTGCCCTCTGGTTTTTGTGTGTGTTTGTCAGATGTTTTTATCACATACAGAAATATAATTGCATTCATATTATGAGTAACAGAAGCTTATATTGACAGTTAGAATGAGTTAATGCAGCAAGTCAATATTTGCAGTGTTGACCCTTCTTCTTCAGGACCTCTGCAATTCTCCCTGGCATGCTCTCAATCAACTTCTGGACCAAATCCTGACTGATAGCAGTCCATTCTTGCAGAATCAATGCTTTAATTTTGTCTGAATTTGTTGGTTTTTGTTTGTCCACCCGTCTCTTGATGATTGACCACAAGTTCTCAATGGGATTAAGATCTGGGGAGTTTCCAGGCCATGGACCCAAAATCTCTATGTTTTGTTCCCTGAGCCATTTAGTTATCACCTTTGCTTTATGACAAGGTGCTCCATCATGCTGGAAAAGGCATTGTTGAGCGCCAAACTGCTCTTGGACGGTTGGGAGAAGTTGCTCTTGGAGGACATTCTGGTACCATTCTTTATTCATGGCTGTGTTTTTAGGCAAGACTGTGAGAGAGCCGATTCCCTTGGCTGAGAAGCAACCCCACACATGAATGGTTTCAGGATGCTTTACAGTTGGCATGAGACAAGACTGGTGGTAGCGCTCACCTCTTCTTCTCCGAATAAGCTGTTTTCCAGATGTTCCAAACAATCGAAAAGGGGATTCATCAGAGAAAATAACTTTACCCCAGTCCTCAGCAGTCCACTCCCTGTACCTTTTGCAGAATATCAGTCTGTCCCTGATGTTTTTTCTGGAGAGAAGTGTCTTCTTTGCTGCCCTCCTTGAGACCAGGCCTTGCTCCAAGAGTCTCCGCCTCACAGTGCGTGCAGATGCACTCACACCTGCCTGCTGCCATTCCTCATCAAGCTCTGCACTGCTGGTAGCCCGATCCCGCAGCTGAAACACTTTTAAGAGACGGTCCTGCCGCTTGCTGGTCTTTCTTGGGCGCCCTGGAGCCTTTTTGGCACCAATGGAACCTCTCTCCTTGAAGTTCTTGATGATGCGATAGATTGTTGACTGAGGTGCAATCTTTCTAGCTGCAATACTCTTCCCAGTTAGGCCATTTTTGTGCAGTGCAATGATGACTGCACGTGTTTCTTTAGAGAGATAACCATGGTTAACAGAAGAGAAACAATGATGGCAAGCACCAGCCTCCTTTTAAAGTGTCCAGTGGTGTCATTCTTACTTAATCATGACAGATTGATCTCCATCCCTGTCCTCATCAACACCCACACCTGTGTTAATGGAGCAATCACTGAAACGATGTTAGGTGGTCCTTTTAAGGCAGGGCTGCAATGATGTTGAAATGTGTTTTGGGGGATAAAGTTCATTTTCTAGGCAAATATTGACTTTGCAAGTAATTGCTGTTAAGCTGATCACTCTTTATAACATTCTGGAGTATATGCAAATTGCCATTAGAAAAACTGAAGCAGTAGACTTTGTAAAAATTAATATTTGTATCATTCTCAAAACTTTTGGCCATGACTGTATACTGATACTGTTAAAACCTATGACAGATTAGGAAGCTGTCCCTGCTCTGCCACATCAGAGTGACGCACAGGCGTCCCGTATGCCTGTAGTAACGTTCGTGTGACAACATCACTGCATTGTGGGACTTGTGCTGTACTAGCAGGGAGAGACTTTGGTTGCTCCACTCATCAGGGGAGCGGGGTAAGTGGAGTATAAGTTTTTTTTATTTTCTGAAAAGTAAAAGGACGCTAAGTGGGCAAATTTATAAAAAGTGACTTCTTAATAAAGCCATGTGGGAACCATTACTTATTGCATAAGGTGGAGGAGGGTCTATTTAGGAACTATTGTTACTAAGGCTTGGGGAACTATTAGTTCCTCCTTTTAAATAACCTCCCATAATTGTTATTAAAAAAGGCAGGGAAATTATTTATAAGGAGAAACTTAATAAGGCTATAAATAACTGTAAAGTGAGACCAAATAGAACCAAAAGGAAAGGAGGAGATATGAGTTTAGTTTTCCTTTAAATGCTACCAAGATAATATGCCAGGTTATCAATTCCCTTTATTCCTGCAAATATATTAAAACTAAAGACAATATTTTTATTTATGGACAAACTGGAAAATCACACTAAATGCTAATGCTCATCACTATTGTACTTCGCTTGTGTAGTACATTTGTTCATTTGGTTTTCTCTTTGGTTGCTTGAAGAGTCACCCTCCTAGTATTGTTCCCTCTAAGTACAGCATCCCAGAGTGCTCCTGCTTTTATTGTTTGTCTTTTGTGCCTCTGGGTTGTGTCTGTATGTCCTGTGTTCTGTGTCCCATGTTACATGTACATTTGTATTGTTTTGCAGCTTTCCCCGTGATGTTTCACTGTAGTTCCCCCTGTGTTTCAAACCTCGACCCTTGGTACAGCCTATCACAGAACACTGGACGGGATCTGATGAGACTTTTGTCTCCTGGGGAACCGTTGGAGCTCAGTCTAGTATAGTGCTAGTTCTGGTTCAGTAGTGTGCAGAAGAGACAGTGCATGTCAGCACCGTGGTCTGGGCCCCAATGGCTACCAATACAGCCCCTGAGGAGGATGAATACAGCCCAAAGCTCTACTCAAGACAGCCATGAGACTGAGTCGTAGCTGTTTACAGTTTATACTTTGTGCCAGGAGGAGCAGTGGAGTCCATTGACAAAAGGTGTTGTCCCAGCGCCTTCTATAAAGGTAACCAGACCCCTGTCAGAACTACCCTGAAGTATAGCTCCCAGTATCTGCTGCTGGAGGAGGCTGAGGAGTGAAGTTAGAGTAGGAGTAAAGTATGGCACTAGAGCCTTAACATTCCTGGGCGTCCTCCCAAGTCCAAGGCTGAGAGAGTTGAACACTGGAGAACTACAACCCCCATTTGGAAGCTGCTTGTTGTTTAGTTGCTGAGTCAAGTTCCACACTGTTTCAACTGTAAAACTGCCTTCCTGACTTGTTCCTGCTTTACCATCAGGGCCCTTCAGAATTCCATCACACCGGCTCAGAGTAGAGAGGTCCCCTCTAACTGGAAGCGCCCCAGGGAAAACTACTACCACCACCATCACCATCAGGTAGTGCTGCAGGACCCCCCACCCCCTCTCATCAGTGTCCAGTCTAGGAGCAGAGCTGGGGAGAGTGGTTGAGTGTGCTCGGCCTAGCTGGTGGCACAACATCCGCCACTTCTACTCCCGTCCCCGGTTCCCTACATCTGGGCTGCGGCATAAGTTGTCGCATTATGGAAAAGCGCAAAAAATTCCAAACCCTGCCAGAGAGGTGGTGCAGTTTTTTGGGATCCTTGATCCTCATTCCATTTGTTTTAACTTTCTTTTTTGAAGTGCACAGCTTAGAGAACACTGCCTCCCAGAAAACCTCACTTGAAAAGATCAACAAGTCAACTGAATAATATATTGCTATAAGTCAGATACTACTATGAAGACATATTTGCAGCATTTATGAACTGTAAAATGATAATTACCATTATAATGTAAACAAGTACTTACACTTTAAAAAAAAAAATCATGGGTACTTGGGGTGGGGGTGTACAGTGAAAAAAGTGCACTAATTTTATTTACTGTACAGGAATTTACTGACGATTGGTATCTGAGCCACAGTTGTCCACTGCTTATGCCCTATGACTGTCTGGACTTTTCTGCATTTCACATTTTCATTCATGCCCAAGGCTATGGTCAGCAATGACAGTTTTTTTATATAACCATTTTTATGTGTGAGCACCACAATCCTGATCAAATGTGGAACTATCACATGGAAACTGGGCCTGGTTTGTTCTACAGGTAATGTACTTATAAAGCAAGTATGCACAAACAATTCACACACATAACCCTGAACTTTCTGTTTAGGCTGAATTCACATAGTGCTTTGGTTAATTAAAAAAAAAAATGCACCTAAGAAAGCAGCAGCCTGATGTTGGTGGTTAGTCTGTGAGAACACTTGAATAATATCTTTAAAATGTAAATGTTGCTTTATTTTTTTCCCCCTGCCTTTTTTTTTATAAGAAAAACATAACCACAAAAATGCATATCCTAAGAGGCAATGGGACAAATTTACTAATACTTTAAATGTTCAGGCAGTACAAATTTAGACTAGACAGGCAATTCCTCTAAAGACTAACCCACTGTGACTACGGGCATAGTCGGTCTACTACCACTTCAGATTACAAGACTTTAGCAATAAAAACTGCGTTCTGCAAGCTGTGTCACAAGAAAACCATGGACTTAAAGGTCTAGATAAGGTTTTTTAGTATGCATGACTAGGATTATGAGCAGAGTACGTACATTCATGCTGCATGCTGAGTCTGTCAGTTCTAATAATCAGATATTACCCTGGTAAACCAGTGAAGACTAGAAATCCAGCTGTTTGTTTTTGCCATTAATGATCAATTACATCAGTCGTGAAATCAATAGGACAAGCGTCTGATGTAAAGCAATTCCTTTGCTCATTTCAATCTGAGGTACACAATTGTAGATCATTATGCACCTGTAGAGAGTTATGCAACAAAGAAAATATCCCTGGGCATGTTAAAGGGAAACACAATGAATATTTGTATTCAAAACAATTATTATTGGATATGCAAATATGATAAATATAGACAAGAGAGTGAACTTAGACAGCACTGCTATGTCCCAATAATGGGCTAGGTGCCCATATACTTTACCATTGGCTTGGAGTCCCATGAGTAATTCTAACCAGTGGTACTTTGCTGATGTAGAAAAGAGTCTACAGTCCCTGACAAAAGTTCTGTCGCTTATCCATGTTGTGGAATCAAAAGCTTATAACCTGACTTTAAATTCATCCATTGGTTTTAGAAATTACTCATATGAAAGCTGAAACCCTCACAAATGATTTTTTGGTTAAGAAAATAAATTGGCTTCACTGCTGAAATATTCATCATTTAATGAACACAGAAAGGTCAAATTTTGGCAAGAC
The DNA here is from genome assembly GCA_947044405.1 of Leptodactylus fallax. Taxonomy (NCBI): domain Eukaryota; kingdom Metazoa; phylum Chordata; class Amphibia; order Anura; family Leptodactylidae; genus Leptodactylus; species Leptodactylus fallax. The sequence continues at coordinate 31,085 of CAMRHE010001349.1, forward strand.
AAAAGTTTTGTCACCTTGTCATATAATGCACCCAATCCTAGTTTAAAGCCTCACCTGTGCTCACTAATTGATCGGTTAATTAGTGGGTGTGTATAAAAAGAACTCCAGCACCCCAGACCTTCACTTCAACTGCAACTTCACCTCTGACAATATGCCAAAAAATCAACCCTGCGACCAAAGCCTTGATTATCAAGAGGCTGAAGACCAGATCCACTGCAGAGGTGGCTGGCACTTTTAATGTGTCTCTGCGTCAAGTACAAAGAATTAAAAAAAAGATTTGAACAGACTGGAGATGTTTTTGACAAGCCCAGGTCCGGCAGACCCCGCAAGACAACTGCTCAGGAGGAACGTTTGTTGGTTAGAAAATCAAAAGCCAGCCCCTCTTCCACTGCAGCAGAGCTCCAACAGGCCTGGTCACCTCAAGTCCCTGTGTCAACTAGAACAGTTTGTAGGATTCGGTCTCGAAATGGCCTCCATGGTCGAATGAGTGCCCAGAAGCCAGCACTAAACAAAAGGCAATTAAAAAAACGTTTGGCATTTGCCAAGGCCCATAGCCTGTTACATGGATGGACGCTGGAAAAGTGGCAGAAGGTGGATTTCTCACATAAATCTTCAGTTGAATTACACCACAGCCGCCGCAAATACTGCAGGAGACCTACTGGAGCCCGTATGGATCCAAGATTCACCCAGAAAACAGTTAAGTTTGGTGGTGGAAAGATCATGGTCTGGGGTTACATTCAGTATGGGGGTGTGCAAAACATTTGCAAAGTGGAAGGCAATATCAATAGCCTAAAATATAAAGAAGTATTAGCTTCCTCTTACATTCCCAATCATAAAAGGGGTCAAATTTTGCAGCAGGATGGTGCTCCATCTCATACATCCATCTCTACATTAAAGTTCCTCAAGGCAAAGAACATTAAGGTGCTCCAGGACTGGCCAGCCCAGTCACCAGACATGGGTAGGATGAAAGAGGAAGCTTGGCAGACAAAACCAAAGAATCTTGATGAACTCTGGGAGGCATGTAAGACTGCATTCTGTGCTATTCCTGATGACTTCATCAATAAATTGTATGAATCATTGTTGAAACGCATGGATGCCGTCCTTCAAGCTCATGGAAGTCACACAAAATATGAAATAAGGCTCTAATAGCACCACAACTTCATTCACCAATGTTAGGAAACATATCTTTGTTTTTGAACAGAATTATTGGTTTGATTTTCACATTACTTTATGTGTGCGACAAAACTTGTCTTGCCAAAATCTGACCTTTCTGTATTCATTAAATGATCAATATTTCAGCAGTGAAGCCAATTTATTTTCTTAACCAAAAAATCATTTAGGAGGGTTTCAGCTTTCATATGAGTCATTTCTAAAACCAAGGGATGAATTTAAAGTCAGGTTATAAGCTTTTGATTCCACAACATAGATAAGCGACAGAACTTTTGTCAGGGACTGTACTTGTAAACCAGTACATTGATGAAAACCCGTGGTACTCACAATGGAGACAATACACCAACCACATTTACACTGGCTCATAGGACATGGAGGGAATTCCCTACGGCCACTGCTTGTCACACCTTCACAAAGCACTGTGAAGCGTGAAACAGCTGTAGGCTACTCCAGCCACTACCAATCACCTAGTTTTGTATAAAGTTAATTTTTTGGCACAACAGAAAGTGCTATATTCCTTTCCGTACTGGATTACATAATAATAGGCCTTATTAACACATCTGTGGCAGTTTTGCAGACGCAAAAACACAAGCTGTTTGGCATCAGAGTTTTGCAACAAGTTTTGTCCATGGAGAACCAATAGCACACACCATTGATTCAGAACTATAGTGCTCTGCCGGCTCCCTTGACAGACCTCACCAAGAAAAAGTTGCCGCAAACCGTCCAGTGGACGGCTGCCTGCAAGCACTCCTTCCAGGCCCTGAAAGCAGCCCTGGTGAACGCACCTGTATTTCAAGTGTATGATTAGTCACGTCCGCTTGTACTACAGACTGACACCAGCGCCTACGGTCTCGGTGCCGTGCTGAGCCAGGTTGACTCAGCGGGGCAAGGGCACCCAGTGCAGTACCTCAGTCGGAAGCTTCTGCCACAGGAAGTGGAGAAGGAATGCCTAGCAATTGTTTGGGCCCTGCAGCATCTGCAGCCTTACTTGTATGGGTGCCACTTCACCTTGGTGACGGATCACAACCCTCTGATCTGGATAAAACGTGTCACAGGTCAGAACGGACGGTTGTAATGTTGGAGCCTGGTGCTTCAGCAATACAACTATGACATCCGGCACAAGCCCGGCCGGGCCCATGGCAACGCCGATGGCCTGTCCCAGCAACGTGAGGCCGCAGAAGTGCGGGAGGAAGAGGAACGGAGGGTCCTCCCGACACGCTCTAAAAAAGGTGGAGGTGTGATGAACAGACCCTCAGTTACATATCTGTCTTTGGAATGTATCATTCCTGATTCATAGTAGTCTTACCTACTTTTAGGAAGGCAGTGTTTAAGTTGTGTTTACAGTGGTGGTATGGGCATACCATGGGGGATAGTCTCTCTAGCCAGCCAGTTTTTATGACCTCAGACAGCAAATGTCATGGGGGAGGGAGGGCGAGCGACCCCCACAACTCAACCCCAGACACACATCTTTCTCTAGCTAGGCAAACATCACCTTTTTTTTTTTTTTTTTTTTTAAGGTCCTGCAGGGTGTGGGGAGGAAGGGGGCTGGGGAAAGTGTGGTTGGATACTCGATATACACTCTAAGGAGAGGCGAGGCTCTTTGTAGGAGGAACATGCTTTTTTAACTTGCTGAAGAAAGGACCCTGAGGCCTACCACATGGGTTCAGAGAAACTGACTACAAACCGGTGCCGGTATTTTTATCTCTCTGTTATTTCCCTTTTTATTTGATGTGCTGTATTTTACATTTATCCATATTTTGCTTGGTAATTGATTTATTTCTGTATATATTAATGCTTAGTACCGACCCACTTGGTTTAATAAATATATAAAATTTAAAAAGCTTGTTTCGTATTAGCCTATGACCCCGTCCGCTCACTGGGTGTGAGTGGGAGGTAAAGAAGGTTGGTCGCAGGTGTGACAAGCGGCTTGGCAAGGCGAGATTCTTCACAGGCACTAGTAAGCAAAATGAATTTGTAATGTGAGTAGTCAGGTCTATTTTCTCTTCCTTCCTCCACTATCATCCAGTTTTACAAAAAGTCAAACAAACAATACAACAATGGGTGAAGTTTATCAAAGACTTTGTGGCTTTTATACATCAGTGTTCTGGCATAATTTTTTGACGTACATTTAATCCTGTGCTTCTTTATTAAAAAAGAGTCAGTCAGCAGTAAATTGGTTATAAACCTAACCACAATACCTTGTAGAGGCGATTCTACAGTTTGCAAATATGCCTCAGTTTTTCAGCTTTGGAGCCCCATTTTCATGTAAATCGCTGTTTAATTCATGTGCAAATGAGGGGGAATGTGCTTTAGGGCTTCTTCGGGCTTTGGTCTCAGCTCTAGATTCCCGGTCAAAGTACTTCCTTTATTTGCACATACATACAATTGCGATAAGATTTATTGTGATTAGATTTATACCCAATTTACTGTTGACAGACTCTTTAATTTGTTACAATTTACTCCAACACAGTTTGGACCAAACACAAAATGGGAATATCCAGTTAGCTTTGCCGGAGTTTGCTTAATTTGTGACAAATTAATCAAATGTCACAAGGTTTTGATAAATTTAACACATCTAACTCTTCTGTTTTGAGAGGTTACTCCACTACGGAAACCACTTACTGGAGTAAGATTGCAACAATCTTACTACTTTTAAAAAAGTCACAGTTTTTAAATCTGGAGTTCACAGGTAGACATGCCAACCATACCAACTTTTACACCCACTTTTCAAAAGTGAAGAGTAGTGTAAAAAAGCAAAACGTCCCAAGTTTTTTTGTAAATTTGACAAAAAAGGTTGCATATCTATACTTTGCAATTTTTTAAAATCAGTATTCAGGGATGCAGTTTCTGATAAATTCCCCCAAAGTTTTAGACTAATTCACCTGCAGTGAATTCATAAAAGCATCCCATCAGCCATACAGGACAGCAAACCGGTGCACCAGGCCCTATGGTAGCAGGAATCCCCCTGTCAGTCTATAAGGTGGTGGAACCAACAATAGAGTACAAGTAGAAAAGAGATGCTGATCTGGTCAATTTGTATAGGAGAATTCCTGATTATAATCAAGTGATGTATCGGTATCCTACGGTGTATTGACATATATCAGTCTACTGCTTAACTGAATCTATGTATTATGTGCATATAAATGTCTAATGTTATATAGTCTTTGTACTGGTTAACAAGTTTCTTTCTATCCTTAGGCAACTGTGGATATATGGAGCCTTTATACAGGCTGGGTGTTGTACTGCAGAGAAATAGCAGCAACATGCACTACATCAGTAATTCTCAACCCTTGGTACACATACCGCAGGGGGTACACCATGTAATTTTGGGGGATATAAGAAAGGCCATGGCTGAAAACTAGTGTTCTGTATGTGATAGATTTAGCAAGTGCTCAAGTTCCGAGAATCCTGGTGGGCTAGTGCTACCCAAACCACCTACCAACTTCAAAATACTGAGGCACAGTAACTTCCCACCAGAGGCAGACGTTGGGTCAGTATTAAGGGCGCAGGTCTCCTCTATAGCAGCGGGTAGTCTGTGCCGATTAGACAAATCGCTTCTGACCTATGATCTGACATGTAAAAAAACTGGACGGAAGCTAAAAGATCCTTATAACTTTTAGTGTGTCTGTTACAAGTGCCCTCATAAGCAAAAGGATTTTCCTGGCACACTATGTGCACCAGTTTTTCTGGAGCAGGATCTGTTACATGACAGACACCATAGTGTCTGTTAGGAGTACTTGGGTTGAGCTTTTTTCACGACATATGTCATACAACAGACCAGGAAGTCATGACGCCGGCACAAGCCCACTGCATGAAAGTACCGTACTATTACAGTGCTGAGCGTTAACTATACGCTCATTGCGACGTAATAGTACAGCATGGAACAGGAAGGTGTTAATAAGGAATCAGGAGTATGACAGCTTTCCATACTAATTCCCTAAACAAAATTACATATTGTATGCTGGAAATCGTATTGAGATTTTTCTTGTAGGAGACAATATGTTTTCACAGTGACTATATTCACACAGTCATGTAGTGGTAGACCCGACAGGTGCAAGATCATTTTCAGCTCTAGTTACACTCCGTTATTTCAGAGGCAGGATCCAAAAGGATTCAATTGGGAGAGTTTGTTCTACATACAGGAGAGGCTGTGGTCACATCATGGTTGTGCCATACATCAGACATACATACAGTTTTCTTTTTTTGGTTATTCCTCTGATCCAGAAGTAAGTGTTTGCAGTTATAAACGTAGTGTGGACAGAATCTGATACATTTGCATAGAAAGAGTTGCAAATGACTAATGTCAATTCTAAAGAGGTTTGCCCAAAGTAGCAGCCCAAAAAGCAAGTCAATGAAACTTTCAAGTTCTCATGAATTTTTGGTGCATTAATGGTATTTATAGGCACATGTATGTGCGTGCTGTATGAAGCCAGGAGATGTTAAGGTCCTACACTTAAACACGACAGGAGGCATCTGTATATTTGCAATATACAGATTGATGCAACTCTGATAACTATCTGATCTAGTTGAGGAAATTCCATTTATGACATTTCTTGCAGAGATCCTGAGGATTAACCTGAAGGATGGAAGAAAAACATGGGGGAAAAAACAAGCAAACCAGAAACACAAACACCCCTAAAGAAATCTGCTGAGGTCTAAAATGCACAAATGTTTGCTTTACATTTTTTCAAGGCCTTCATTAGGAAGCAAAACTCTTAGACTTTTAATAGTTTGCCCTCGCAATGCCTTCAAAAGTCTGTGAGGTCAAAGGGAAACTTTTTATAAATCAATCTTTCTTTTGTTTGCCGTATTTGATCATGTCACTTGGAATGGAGCAGAACGGGGTCTGATGAAATTGGAAAAGCATGTGTAGATAGAAATCACTTTCAGATGAATTCAGACACTTCCTGCCACTCTGCAGATGCCACAGTGCTGGAAGCCACCCTCCCAGGAGAGATGATTCACCTGGAAGGAGGGCCAGGCTCTGCCAGATGTGTAGGAAGCTGCCTGGGACCCACACGCTAACACTGTCTCAATTGTATGAAGCATATGCTTTAAGTCAAGGGTGAAAAATGCAGGCACCAGCACATGCCAAAACGCTTTCAAGCATGGCCCACCAGTCAGCCTCAAGCTTAAAGCGCTGATCCATCGAGTCAGCAGATGTGTGTCACTGCAGTACAAGTTGTGGCTGGTTCTAACTATAAAGGAGCTAAGTGACCTAATCCAGACATTCAAACTTCACGGCTAAAACCACAGCACTGTCACTTTACAAGCTGATAGCAGCAGACATTCCTCGAGAAAACTTTACTTGCTGACAATTATAAACTATACAGATAGCTCGGATTATAAAATAGAAAGAAAAAAAAAAAAGCCCCTTTTAAATAAAGGATTGATAGAAGGAGCTTTAAAATTTGCCATGAAAGAAATAGGGTAATTATGGGATGCATAGGAAATAAAAGAAGGGATGCTTGCTCTGGGTGGCCTCTTTCCATAAAGCTACCATCCGTCCTCCACCTGGCCTTGGGACTTCCATGATTATTTATTTCATGCTTCAGATTTAAAAAGGGAACCCATGATATTTAAGGGGTGGTGTCAAAAATGGCAAGAAGTACACATTTTAGGAGTATTTTTGTGATTTATGCAAAAAAAAAAAAAAATAATTATAAATGTTTATATATATATATATATATCTATCTCTAGTGGTACTTTACAATTATAGGTCTCTGCAAGCCATTCTACTTGGGCTCTGATAAATGTGCATGCCCGTTAGAATACAGTACAGTTTCTGCTGTATTCTCAGTGAGATAAGCAGACATTCTGTGTTTTTTTATGTAACCTGTCACCAGGTTTGCAGCCGTATAGAAGCCATATGTCCTTAAGCTTCAGAGGTTTGGGGCCACAAACCTAGTGACCTCATTTCCATCTGAAACTGAAATCTTTATTCTGCTGGAGAGGAGTCAAGAATCGCCTCTGGCAGCTCCCAATGCATGCACAATGAAACAAGGTGTACTCTCCCTCTGCTTCATTTGCACACTGTGTATGCCCCAAGAGCTGCTGGAAAAGTCACAACTCCTCTTTAAAACAGAATAAAACTTAGTTTCTAGGTGGGACTGAGTTTTTCAGGTTTGAGGCCCTAAACTTTAGCAGCTGGTTTTGGAGCCACAAACTTCATCACAGGTTCCCATTAAAGAAACAGAATGACTTTTTCCACTGGGAATACAGCAGAAGCTATACTGTATTCTAATGGGCATGCATATGTAATACAGTCTCACTAGAATCACCTATATATTTTAAACACCATAAGGTGCTATTACAAGGAAATAATTGCAATACCTCTACAGGGGGGGGGGGGGGGGGGGGTAACAAATTTTGCAAAAAATAAATGATATACTGAGTCTCATATACCTAGTCATTTTTTAAAATAAACCCATGTTCATATTGTCCACTTTTAATCGTTATGCAAATTAACTTTAGGGCATGACCGAATTTGGATTGACATCTTCACAGCTAGCTATGTGGGTGGAACTGGGTGGCATAGAAAGAAGAAAACAGGTGCACCAAAATGGTTCAACAACACCCCAGGTGCACTAGGAAATTCATTTACATAACAGATAAATCATGAATTTTTGTCAAATGACAGATCCGAACAAACCAAAAGGCATTTCTGCAAACCTATTTCCAAATTTCCCTACAGAATTCTTTGCAAACCTCCCAAGTCTCCCTTTTGGGAGGGACAGTACCTACTTTTCACCCAAGTCCCTTTATGCCTCTTTGATATTGGAGTTATCTGCAGTTTTAAACAACTTTTCAAAAATTAATAGTACAAGTGTACATAAATAAACTTTGTAATATATCTTATTAAAGAAATAGGTTTCCTTCAACACTTTTCAGAGTTACTTTCTACATATTAGTCTATGAAGAGAAGAGGGTGAGGGAGAAGCTGCAGGAAAAGACACTAAAAGAATTGCTGCTGCTACACTTTGCTTCTATGAGTCAGGTATCCCTTTTGATACTGCTATACTTGTAGATAACAGGCTTCCAGTGCACAGAATGAGGCAATAAATCAATTAAAGGCCAGCAGCAGTCTTCTCAATAGAGTGTGTAGTTGGATATAGAGAAGCAACAGTCAGTCTGAAGATAAGGAGGAAGAGAACAGCTGAACAAGAGTTGAAGGAAACAAATCTCATTAAAGTCTTGTGGGTCCTGGTGCAAACTATCTGGTTGTTAACCGTATATTGGTAATCTAGTTGTGTCATAATTTGGTGATTTAAAATGTCAATATTCAGGTATTGTTTGAGCTAATATTATAAAATAAGTATTCAAGCATATAACTATGCAAACAAATGTTAAACTTTCACCCAGTGAACTACAAGTGTCTCTCTGACAGTCCAAAAAGTTGGAAGGTATTAATAACTGAACACATTCCCACAAAACTATGTATCAATCTGCTTAACTCTTCCTGCTGTATATCATGCTGCCTACATTTTTAACATGACAAGTTTTGTAGGAATCAAGGTTTTCAAGAATATGAGTCACAATCATCAGAGCAACATCTTCTAGAAAACTCTGAAGAGTGATGCGGTCCCCATCATTGTATGCCAAGCCTGATGTCATTTCTTTGTATAGTGGCTGCGCCTAGTATTGCAGCTCAATCCCATTCACTCTAAAGCAGCCGTGGCACTCATCTGAGCACCGTAGCACCTTCATTTGGGAGGGGGAATATGGAGGTCCCTGGATTTAATATAAAAATCTCAGAAAACCTGTTTAATTACACCTGTAGTAGGGCTGCAGGGAAACTGGACCCTTCCTTTCAACAGACACATGGGATTAGATCTTTGTCTGGGGACCTTTCTAACAAAAAAGGTATTATTGGAAACAGACAACCATTTAAAAACCCATGATGCAGTTTTTGATGTGTGCATTTTATTCAAACCCATGTGTGCCACCTAAAATAAGAAGTAGAAAAGAAAATTTTCTGTATTCAATCCTTATTTTAGCTCAAAAAACTTAGTATTCAAAGGAGACCATTGGTTACACTCTTAAGACTTCACTGTAGGGGGTCTTCATAAGGTTGCAAAATTGTTTTTTATTTCTTATTTTAGTGTTTGCTCCTTTGCTATCTAATAGTTACTACTTCTTCCCTTCCTCCCCATCATATTAGGTCAGGTCTCAAAAGGAATACATGAATCTATAGTACAATATATAGATCATCATTATGCCCAGTTTTGGTGGTGTGCTGAAAAAGCCAACTCTGCAGGGAGAAAAAAAATGCACGTGACGGTAAATTGCTGCAGTTTCGTGTGCAGCCAATAACCATGTGATTAAATCATGGTAAACTGTGCAGCACACCACCTGCCTATGCGAATACACCCATGGCTCAGGTAGAGAAATTAAATTGTAAGCCCAAATGGTGACTGCTGTAAAGGACAACCATCTCCGTTCAGTACTGCTGAATATGATGGCACTACAACAGAAATAAAAGGTAGTGTAAACAGACAAATATTGTTTTATGTATCCTCTATGCATGTTCAGATCCTGGTATTGATTCATGGCATGCAATTGTAACTGTATGCAGCAAATAAGTAATATTATGCCATGTTCACCTCTGTACCATTTTTTCCCCCATTCTTCTGGTCCTTCTGAGGATATGAACGGAAAAACTGACAAAAATTTATCTGTTCTATAACTGACACAAGCGGAGCCAGAGGGACCCCGTTGACTATAATGGGGTCTTGTGGAAGTTTTTTTTTTTTTTTTTTTTTTTTTTATTATAAACTGAAATTGCTGGACACAAATTCAGGATTGCAGGGCTTTATCTGGCAATTTCTATGAAGACTGAACAGAGACTTTGCGAGGATGTGAACATTATCTTAGTCAAAAAGTGTATTTGTGAAAAGTTTTCAATGATACCTTCTTGCAAAAGTTTATCCTTCAAGTATATGTGACGCTTTTTGTGGGGTAAATTGTAACTCTTGAGAATGCGGTGTATGAATAGCAGCTAATAACAGGGAGGTGAGAGACATTTACTGGTTTGTGATTCACTGATCCAACTAGCTTGAAGTGGTAAGATATGTTTACATTCAGATAAGAAATGCCTCTGTTGACAAGGAGGAGAAAATATGTACACATGTAAACACAAAGAGCTGTAATGTCATGAAGGTATTTACCAGTATTGGTAGTATCTTCTTCAGCATGCAATGCTGTATACTTTAAACTGGCCTGTTCTTTTGAGTAAGCCTCCTTGCAAGGAGTTAATGAACACTGCATGACTTGTACCATCCGTAAACGTCTCTGGTCCACTTAAACATAAGGCAGAGCTCCAAACATACCTAAGACAGGAAAAAAAGTTTATTTAAGGAGTACCACCATGTACTTGGTATAATCGCTGGGTTACATAAGGTATTCATTCCTTCACTCCCCACAGAGGGCTGACAGTGTCAGTACCATGACTTGGCCGAGTTTTCCAACTCCTTCAGGTTTTTTTTTTTTTTTGTGCTTGCTTAACTTATTTTTATGGAATTCAGGGTTTAGTTGCTCCATTATCGTTGCTACAGTGAGGGCTGCAAAGTCCTAAATGCAATGTATCTAGCATGGCTATCATAGGGGTAAAAACTGGCTAATTTGAAGTTATATGTTTTTTGTCAACTGCAATCCGACATTTAGATAAGCACACAAACAGTGTCCCCATTCAACAATCAAAGTCACAGGGCAGGACATCTATTGCTACACAACTAGGTAGATTTGCCATTCAGGATTCTAGGGAAGGTCTATATCTGAAAGCTGTACTGGCTGATACTCATGTTGCCAAACTACAGATATAATAAAGAAAGGACTAAAACTGTGAAGAAACAGACTTATGAAGACGAGCTGTGTGTGTTTTAACAAACACATTACAAGATGGGCATAAAACATGTAAGACCACCGATCTTGTCAGATGATCTAATGTGTATCCGGTTATCCCAGAGATAGGTGTCTGGCTGCAACATATTTCTCTCTCTGTATTGAGGTCAGCATGCATACTTGGTCACTTTGATCATGTACATGAATTGAGAAGTCAAAAGAGATAACATAGGAAAATGTAAAGGATGGAGTGGAATTAGGTGGTAGTCAAAGACCAGTTAGGTCACTATAAAACTACTTCTTTTCCCCATTGGAGGTAGTTTTAGACTATTACTGCTTTCCTGAGTCTGTGCCACATCCAATGTTAGATGTCATTACAGGCTCCTCTATGAATCAGACAGGCAAAGGCTGGTGACATTCACTCACATGTTTCTTTACAGTCCACACTGCAGTACAATAGAGACAGGGTGTATCAGGTTATGGAGACCCAATGCTTGACTAGTCAAGTATGCATTTTGCATGTAGCAAGAAGAACAGAGTCCAATCACTGGTCACAGCTGTGACCCGCTACAGATGTTCATTTTCTGCAGTGGTCACAAGACTGTATTAGGATGTCATCTCTGGAGCAGGATGTATGGAGACTAGAGAAGTGAGGGAGGAAACTGACCATTGACAGTATAGGAGCAGAGGATTGCTAAGGCGAGTATTACTGTCTAGACTCTACAACATTCTAGTTAAAAATTAGAACTGCTTTAAAGGGCACCTGGGTTTTCACCAAAAGTTGAAATATCTGCAGGGTCTTGAGGACAGTCTGTTCACACATGGCTTACTATATGGCTGCGGCACATTTTGCATTTCTCTCTGAGGAAGGGGGAGCATACAATACAGAGCTGTCTGCCCCCTTCCCACCCAAGTACTACTACTACTACTACTGTTTTCTTTACATGCAATACTGACAGTAGTAAGTTTAAAATAGCAAACAAAAACCCAAAAGAACATAAATATAAGAGATCCAGAGACACTGGACTCCAGGTTAAGATGTAGTCAAGAAGATCCCTGCCACAGAATAAGAGAAATCTGAGCACAATTGGGAAAGCTGCTTGCTGTCTATGCATCCCAGCTCATCAGCAATAACACAAGCAGCTAGTTAGGCATAGATAGACTCCAGACTCTGAGCAGTGTACAGGTAAAGATCACAGAGCTGCAGATCTGTGTGTAAATGTGCAGAGGCTGCAAAGACAAACCTGCCTTCTACTTCCTGTGTTCAGTCTTGAGCATGCTGGTCTCTGAAGACAGACCTTCCCTAGTAACAGGGAGTAAAACAGCAAATTAGTAAGGGGAGACACCCCTAGTGGCAGCAACTTTATAAAGAACTTAAACAGAAATACTAGACTTATTTAAGTTGTACTTAATTATCCAAAATCCGAATTTTATACATACAGAAGATTTGTGTTCGGAAAGGATGCAGAAATGGACATTATGTATAAAGAAACTATAGCCGCAAAACCATTATCTTCCGTGGAATATACTGCAGATACCCTCTTTGTCATATGCATTGCAATAAGCCATCAGTCACAATATTGGTTGCAATAGGTAGTACCTTCCAAAAGGAGATCAAGGCTCAATAATGTATATCCGAACTATGGAGGCCCCACCTCACAGCTTACAGGACTTAAAGGATCTGCTGAAAACGTCTTTGTACAGAACATCTTCTGAAGCTCATTTGAACACGAGAGATGAGATGAGAGATGTCCTGGTGGCTCAAAGGGGACCCACACAATATTAGGTAGATGGTTTTAATGTTATGACTAATTAGTGTATAAATTACAGGCAGAAAAAAACTATATATATATATATATATATATATATATATATATATATATATATATATCTCTATCTTAGCACCTACTGAAGGTATGACAAAACCTGCACGTCCTTCACTGCCAAAAGAAGGGGGCGTAATAAAAAAAAAAAAAATTAAGTCTTTGTACATGAAATACTGAGTGACAATATATTTCATCACTTTTTTGGAAGGAACTGAAAAGAGCCAATGCACACTAAATAAATAGGACAAGCAGATGCAAAGCCTTGTCTTTGAACAACATGGCTCCAATCTCTCACCTGGGATCCATTTCCCAGATGTCATGCTTGCCGCTTAAAGTATCTAGTCTTTGTAGGAATGCTGGCGTTAAACAATGATCTCATTGTGCTGTGATGGAGTGTGCCTTAGCTACAGTATAGGACACATACACACCTGCTCCACCTATGCCAAAAGGCCATTCCAGCCAAATTTACATCAATCAGCAGACACAATCAAATAAACAGTTTATGACAGAAAATAAAAAGCATCATGAAAAAACGTAGGCATAAATCTAAAACTGAGAGGAAAGGCTGGGAACTAGATTTTTCTATTAAGATTGAATCAACCTCTCCGATAGTGAAATGGAACCACAGTGCCTGAGAGGTTAAATGGAGGGAGAGGGTTCCCTTTGGCTGAATATGAATAAAAAATAAATCAATTTAAATAAAAATTCATAATTTTCCAAAAATGTTAATAAAAACTGCAACTTACCCCACTAAAAGGGTCTTTACACAGCTATATAAAATGTTATAACTGTGATTGTACCGATTCGCAGGATAAAAGTGATGTGTAATTTTTACTATACCGTGAACACTGTAAAAGCAAAATTGATAAAAGGATTTTTGGTTTTCAGTTTCCCAGTGCATCATATGGAAATATTAAATTGTGCCATTAAAAAGTAAAGTTTCCCTGGGGAAAAAAATAAATAAATAAAATCCCATACAGCTATGAGCAGAAAAATAAAAAAAATATGGCTGCAATGAAAAGCAGTTACATTGTTGGAGCATAATAAAGCTATGTGGGCAGTAAAGTGACAAGTACAACAGGCACCTACCATGGACCTTATTCCAATACCCTAGACTTTACTTGTACAGATGCACATTCTTTCAGAATTCATCCATGCACCAATAAAATTGGTAGATACAATGCTGAGATTGACAACTATATCCTTGACACACAAGCATCTCCCAATATTACAATCTGAACTCCTCACCCTAAGCATGGTTTTGTCATTGATACTGGTGGACAGCATCTGCTCGTCCAGATCAAAAAGCAGTATGTAGTCCAGATGTGTTAGACTGTCATTACCAGAGTAAACAGTTGTGATGGACAGTGTGTTAACAGCAGCCTGCTCTACATTCTGTAAGCTGGTGGCTGCATATCAGGCGCTCAGGGATCTGGTGTGAATACCTTTAAACACTCCTCATTCATCATTATTGAAGAAGTGTTTTTGATCATCCTGCCCTTCAGGGAGATATCCAGTGTATCATTTTATTTTAGATTATTTAGTGCATCAATGCACTGTGAGGCATAAGTAAGGGGATACAGAACTAAACTGATACATCAGAATGTTGTATAGCGTTTGGATCACACACCATATGTATGTATACAAAGCAGTATCACAGGTACATGCAAGTTCATGTGAATTTATGCACACTGTTTTCATCCTCTGGCTAAAGCCCCATGTTGCGGAAACACAGTTTTTTTTGTTGCAGATTTTGTTGCGATTTTTTGAGCCAAAGCCAGGAGTGGAATAAGCAGAAGGTAGAAGTATAAGAACTTCCTATATAGTTCCCATTTGTTTTGTAGACAGTCTTGTCTTTGGCTCAAAAAACTGCAACAAAATCTGCAACCACAAAAAAAAAGCTGCGTTTCCGCAACGTGGGGCCTTAGCCTCTAGGTCAGAAGGGTTAGATATAAAGTTGTTATTTATGCAGTATATGAAAAAGTAATTTGTATTGGTGTGGTTTAACTTTAGAAATTTATTAGCATTAGTATACTATGAAAAATTTTAAGTCAAGAGATTCTTTACAAAAGCAATTTTACAATAAAAAAAAAAAAAAAAAAAAAAAAAAAAATCACATAATGCTGTATATATCATAAAACTTAAATTGGTTATGACAATGTTAAAAGGGGTAGTTAGGATTTTTTTTTTTTTTTTATGATATATGATTGATAGTGGGCAGACACCCAGCCCCTGGACCAATTATCTATTTGGAGCCACTTTCAGTGCCCATCCTGGAAACAAAGCTCAGACCACTGTATAGTGGTCTGGCGCCTTCACTACAGCTCAGCTTCCTTGAGCAGCAGTGAAGGTGCCTGGCGGCAAGACAACACACAGAGTTTTCTGGGCAGTCTTAACATTGCCTCCATGCATTTTTCCTGTAACTGGGTTAAATGCATCATTATGGAATGCACAATGTTAGAAAATTAAAAAAAAATAAAAATTTAAAACACACACCACACAATATGCAAGAAGGAAAACGTAAAGAAAAATAGTTTGAATGACCTGAAAATAAATAAATAAATAAAAGTCTGGCCCTTAACCAGGGCAACTGACCAGGTCCTGAAGTGGTTAAACATAATCTGCCTGGCTGACCTGATTGACTATATTAGGACTTGTCAGGTGTCAGTTTTAAAACTGAAACCTACATATAAAAAAAAAAAAAAAATTCTAATAACTGGTCAAATTAGAAAGCCTTCTTGCAGTATACTATGCAATCCCATCGTCCATCTCCGGTGCTCCCACAGAGAATGAATTGGAACAGCAGTGTGCATGCTCAGCCTGCCACTCGATCATGATAGGGGAACCAGACCAGTTCCTAGGATCAGCAGGGGAAATGGACATTTTTAAGACAAACCCCTTGCTGCAAAAACGCAGCGTTTTTGTCATGGCGGAAACATTGCAGCAAAAAACGCTGAGTTTTACAGTCCCTGCAAAGTAGATGGGATTCTGGCTAATTCCATACACATATTGCAGAAAAAAAAATCCACAGTGGAAAAGCTGAGTTTTTGAAAATCGCTGCATGTCAATTATACCTGCGAAAACACAGCGGTTTCCACACAGGTATAATAGGAGCTTGAAAGTCCACAGAGGAAAACTGCGAAAACGCAATGAAAGGCTGTGCAGGAAATAAATGCAATGCGTTTCGTCACTTTTTTTTCTGCACTGTTTTTTTGCTGCGCTTCACTACGTGGGGACTTAGCCTTAAGGATTTTTCTGGTAAAACAGGTAGAAACTTAAAACCCTTCCTCCACCTCCTAAAAACATTAACCATGCCTGGAACAAATTTAGAAATCTAGACAAATTTTTATCATTTAGGATAAAATAAAGTAACTTTTTGACTCTTCGTCAGCAAAGATTTGTAAAGAACATCAATAATGTATATATAAGAACATTTTTAAAATCTGATAATCCAGAACTCATGTGGACTGTGACTGTTGCACACTTGATTCCAATCCAAAAGGTACTTTATGATGTGGCCTTATCCTACTTGTCAGCAGAATTACTCACATAGAATAGTCATGAAATAAATACAGCAATATTCCCCCCACATCAGATCTAGACTAAAATCTCCCCATAATTAAAAAGTAGTGGAAACTAGCAGCAATAGTTTATATACTACAGACTATCTTGTATCATTGACCCCGACAACGAAGAATGTTGAACTCTGACTAATGCTACAATTTCCAGACAACAAAATTCAATGCTCCACGTCCAATTAGCTCTGGTTTAGAGAGCAATTTCAATCTCAATCCTGGAAAACCTTAAAGTAGAAAGTCAGGTTTAGACTCTGCCACTTGTGATCTTTTAGAGATTAAACATGGTGTAGTCTGTTCATAAACTGCCATATGATTCTGCTTCATTGTGACTATGTACTGGACTTCTAGAAATCAGAATCTCTGGATTTGTAAACTGTGCTGATTTAATGCAGCTTAGAGGCCTTAGATTACCCAGCCACTACACAATACACACAGCAATCTACTTCTGGCTCAGTCCACGGTGTAGTTCCAGCTCCAGTGGCTGCTATAAGCAGGTGATTGGTAGGGGTGCCAAGTGTGAGACCGCTACCGGTCCTAGCTATCATGGTAATGAATCGATGCCTTCAGATTTCACTTCAGGAAAAGGTGATCCCTGTTAACCTGCCCGCTTGCCCATATACCAAGGCTCTTCAGATGCCCTTGTTAAATTTGACCAAGGCATCTGAAGAGAAGAATGCCAGCAATCAGAGTCTCTCATTGCAGACATTGCCACCAAATTTCATCTCTTAAGCAGCTGCCATTTTTAAAGACCCAACATCCGCTGTACATATATGGCAGATGCTAGGAAGAGGTTAAAGCATATTAGGGAGAATAAAATGCTTGTATTACAATCCAAAAGTACAGTACATATGCCTGGAAACAGAAGCATAACCTGTAGCTCCTCGGCCCCGGCCCCAATGCAAAATCTGTAATGAGACCCATACCTATCTAGTGCCATTTAGAAAAACTGTATATTTTATGTGGTAGAAAGACTTTTGGGGTCCCCTCAGGATCCCAGACCTGGTAGTAACTACTACCACTTCACCCAAGCCTGGAAACAACCTTCATTGATTTTAATGAGAAATTCACATTGGTGTCCATACAGAGCATAGTGTTAAAATAACTGAAAAAAAATACATACATTTGTGACATGTCAGTTATTCAAAGTATTTCAGAATCCATTTTCAAGCAAATACATTTCTGTATTTTTCATCCTGTGACATACACGGTGAGAACATGGAGCTAATCTTCGTTGTTTCTGCCCAAAAAAAAAAAAAAAATAATAGATATGTACAGCAGAAAAAAAAAAAAAAATGCTGAGACGCCTGGACAGAAATCCATCTATGCATTTGATTCTGTTTGTGTAAACCCTATACAGGTGCATGGGAAGCGAATTACACAAGGATTTCAGAGTGAATGCACGCTAAAATCCAGAAATTCTGTTCTAACAACAGAAGGATTCAGAAGTGAATAAGTAATTCGTCTTGAAGGAGCCAGTCTGGACCACTCTGACTACCTTTTCGAAGTCTATTTGCCTATGGTATTTCTTACTAAAATTTGTGCTAAAATTAGATTAAAATTACAATTTGTATGTAGTACAATGAAATATGTTAGAAATATAGCAAAATAAACTACACAACATGATTTATTAAATATGTAATATTTATTGCAAGACATTGTTTTCTATTGCAAATACAGAACTCATTTCAGGGAGAAAGCACAAAGTGTCATTAAACAAAAAATAGAAATATTAACACTAACAAACATTAATAGCTCTCCATGATAGATACACCTACACATAGCAGAGGTCTCTGAGCATAACATCTCCCAGTCATGAACAGAGGGGCCAGCAGTGATCCTCCCCAGACTCTAAATCATAAACTTCATGTTTTTTGGCATTTCACATTCTAGCCACATTTTCAACATCCCATATCCCATGACATTATGGAATGATAAATCAGCAGGCGTGACAGCTCCCTTGTAGAGACTGGTACGAACCTAGGATCTGCCACAGCCAACACCCACAGCTTCTGCCAGATGTCTTCATGAGGTCGGATGCTTTAACCCCAGAATGGAACACAGAGGAACCCTCTGCTACATGACACCTTGAGGAGGGGGGTCCAGTGTAGTCAGGATTAGCCTAAAATAATTCTAAAACTTGAAGCAGATTTGATAGAAGGAGCACTGTACAGGAGAACAAATAAAAGAATGGACGGCAACCAAGCATTTAACACTTTGGGAACAAGTTCAGTCTGACAAAAAAAAAAAAAAAAAAAAAAAAAAAAATTTACATTCGAAAGCCCCCCCAATAAGGGCTCCCAAAAAAAAAAAAAAAAAAAAAAAAATTATATATATATAATGCAGCGTTTTAGCAAAGAGAATGAGATTTTGGTTACTCTCATCCATACACTGGAAAAAAAAGCTGCATCAAAGCTGCTGTATTTCAAAAATGCAGCATGTTCATTGAAGTTGCGGAATTGCTAGTGTTTTGCCTCTAGATTTAATAGGGGAAGGAAAAAAAAAAGAATAGAAAAACAGTGAAAAACTTTTTTTCCCCCCCCCGCAGAGTTTTTTTAGCTGCATTTTGCTACATGGGGCCGTCAGAAAATTTGCTGAGTCAAAGTCAGACTTCTGCTTCAGGGTAAGAAAAAAAAAAAAAAAACACCACACACTGCAATTGTACTGTCAACACAAATCAAAAAGGGCTTGGTGTCTGGCAAGCCCATGACATTGAACCTTTTAAGTCTCCATTGACATCCAATAGATCACTCAAATAAAGAAGTAAAGGGTCATGCCATGTGATTGTCATACTGTTACCATATGGCCATCCATCTACCCCCCTGGTTAGCAACAAAGCAGTAACATTACCCTAAAACAGAAGCACCAAATCTGATTACGTGGAACAGGCAAATTATATATACTCCTACTGGATCCTACCACACAAAATCTGATAAGGTTCCTTTCCAATACCCATCTATAGGAACATTGTGAACTGTTAAGATTTAGCACAGTAATTTGCATCTTAAGGCTCTGCAATAGCCTGGTGGGACTTAGGACAAGAGGCTCCTGACTTTCCATATACACCTGGACGCCTTGTGTTTTTACTGGGCCAATGAACAGGGAAGAAATCTCCAGATTTTGCCAATTTGGTGCAATGTCCGTGCAATGTGCTATACCAAAAATACAGTAATATGGGCTAAGGGGTTGGAGGAATTACGGTATCCAGATGAAAAATAAATCTTGCTGTGATAGTCAGGATTAGCCCAAAATAATTCTAAAACTAGCAGTAGATTTGTGTCATGAGAATATGGTCTACAAATCCAGTGCATAAGGTGCAAAGAGTGATGTGCTGAGAGAGGTATGAGCAGACATACCCAGTGGAGACTTCTACATGGCAATTGTTTTCTAGCAATTGATGGTCTTAAATACATTTTTAACTGCCAGTTTAACAAAAGAATCCCTTCTTTCTGCCATCTGGGAAACCCACCAATGTATCTTTACCATGTTTTTTCAGGTCCCAAGGTCATCAGATAGAAAAGGCATCCAATGAGTTTATCCAGACATCCTATGATGCAAGACTGTACAGTAGTGACTTCTGACACTCCGACGCATGTGGAGAAAAACACTGACTAGCACCACAACAACCTCCTCTGTGATTCATGAACAATCACAGTAACCAGTATACATTTCCATTCCAGAGAACTAGTGATATTGTGAAGTGATTGATGCTCCAGGCTATTTTAATGAGCAAGTAAAGTCACTTCTACATATTAAACATGGGTGTGGTGTGTATTCCAAACTCCAACACATCTAAAATAATGCATGGAGTGATTCCAGAGGATGACTTTAACACAGAGACTGAACAGACACTGGAGTTGTTTAGACTGAAAAAACAAACACACACACACGAAACTCATATTTTTACATCATTCTCTTATAGAGAAGACTATGGGAAAAAAAAGCCTGACGTCATATTTACCCCCTTGCTTGGGTACCCATTGTTCTGGTCCACTAAAACAGTGGATACCAACGGTGCCTGGCTGACCTGATTGACTATAATAGGACTTGTCAGGTGTCAGTTTTAAAACTGAAACCTACATAAAAAAAAAAAAAAAATTTTTATACATATACACACGCACCAATGGACACAAAAACATACTAAAATTGAGCTCAGTTTCTTCAAATATGTTTTTTGTTCATAAGAAACTAGTATCTAGAGAGGAGTCACTTGAGGAAAAAGCCATCACCAGGTGAGGGTGCGCCTCATTTATGACGAGGCACACACCTGCTCATAAATGAGGTGCACTCTCCGCTGGGTCATGTGTTATTCTGCAGGTCAGTAGGTTTACAGCAATGCCAAACAGATAGAGTTTTAGGCTACACCATTTTTAAAAAACCATTAAACAAAAATAAAACAAACAACCAGTTTGTGTACTTTTTGAAAAAGTCGGAAACGCAACTTTATTTGTTTCAGATTTTGCTGTGTTTTTTTGAGCCAAAGCCAAGAATGGCTATAAAAGGAATGGGAAATATATACAAAGTACTTCTACCTTCTACTCAATCCACACCTGGCTTTGGCTAAAAAAAAAAAAAAAAAAAAAAGAGATCTAAATGAAGCCGAAGACATATTTGGTTGGGACAGAACCTTATGGTGAAGAGCAAGTTCTGATTTGACACTATATCAAGCAATACCGGACTTATGCTAAGGCCACACATTGCAGAAACTCAGCATTTTTTGGCTGCTACAGGAACGCAGCAGAAGAGATGCTGCATTTTACAGTACCAGCATAGTGAATGAGATTATAGCTAATCTCATCCACACATTGCATAAAAAAAAGCTGCAGAAATGCAGCAGTCAATTTTACATGCAGAAACAACCGGTTTCACTATACATTTAATAAGGGAAGAAAAACTTATATATATATATATATATATATATATATATATATATATATATATATGCAGCAAAATGCTGAGCAACAAAAAACCCAATGCATTTCCACTGCATTTTTTTCCGCAGCATTTTTAGCGGTTTGCTACATGGGGCCTTAGCCTTACAAGGGTTGTACAGGAGATGCTTTCACCAGAAGAAGCCCCAGGGCACCATGGGACGGGGCACAGTGGGAAACACTGGAGCAACGGGGACAGGAGAGTATGTTTCCCCCCCTTCACCTTCCTCGGCCTCAACACACCACTACACACAACACTATTTCCTGGACAACCCATTTAATTATACTGACATCTGCTAGCCTAGTATCCATAAAAACACTTAAAGAGGTATTCCCATGAACATAATCACATCTCTATTTGTAGATAAACATTTTTGCAAATCTAAGTAGTTAACAATTCTGCAGTTTTATAGATTTTCTCTATCTTAATGGTGACAGTCTGTTGTCTTGATTGGTTGCCAATGGATACGACCACAAATGCAGAAACTTTTTATGGTCTGGGACTTGTCAACAACCCAGCCATGATTTTCTTATTGTGGACAGGTTATCAGGCAGGTACACTACACGTATCAGAAGATAACCCGGCCACAGTAAGGACATCATTGCTGATTTTCTGACCTTAGAAAGGTTCTGCATTTATGGTCGTATCCATTGGCAACCAATCAAGACAAGAAGACTGTGACCACAAGATATTAGACAAAATCTTTAAAAAAGTTTAACTTTAAATTATCTACAAATTTAAAAAAGGTTATGTTCATGGGAATACCCCTTTAATATGGCTACCTGCACTTTAAGGGTACTGGTTTTCAGACTTTTATTTAACTGAACTATAGTAAATCTAATATGGGCATTTTTAGAGGCTGGGTTAGGTTCCTTTTGCCTTTTTTAAATTATGAGAAGTCCTTCCAAGTTCTCTGGTCAATCCTATAGGTGACTGGTTCTCTCCTGTGAAGCAGTGTTGAGATGACTATCCAAAAGATCTTTATTGTCCAACATGGTCCACTGAGCTTCCAGGCCAACAGATGAAGTTGGGAAATGTTTGGATGACAAACTGATCCTTGCAGGAGAAGGTCTAGTACCAAAGGGAAGCTTCAGAAGTTCCTGGCTGACAGAAGAAGGGTCGGGACAATCTACTTTTGCTTTGGCTGAGTTCTTGGGATCAGGGAGAAGGTGTTAAAGGAGTTGTGCCACTACAGACACTTATTTCCTATCCACAGGACAGGGCATAAATCGCTGGCTCCATAGAAGTGAATATAGAGTGCTGGTCATGCAAGAAGATTCCCAAACACCCAGCAATATGAAACTTATTCCCTGTCCGGTGGATAGGGGATAGGTGACTATAGTAACACAGCCCCTTTAAGAAGCCCTCTAGGACACCGGTGAGACAGGGCATCTGCTTAAAAGGGAAGATTTAGATACAATGAAATATTCTGAACATGACAATACTCCCTTGTAGCAGGAGATTTAAAGGGAGTCTGTCAGCAGTAAATTGGCTATAAACCTAATCCCAATACATTTTAGAGGGGATTCTACAGATATGCCTCTGTCAGTCAGCTTTGGGGCCCCATTTTCATGTAAACTGCCATTGTATTCATTTTCAAATAAGGAGAAAAAGTGCCTTGTGTGCCTTAGCTTGCCTGGGATTTGATCGCAGCTCTAGATTCCCAGGCAATGCACTTTCCCAGCTATATACATGAAAATGGGTCTCCAAAGCTGAATAACAGAGACATATTTGTACACTGCAGACTACTATATGGTACAGTGATTAGGTTTCTAACACCATTTCTGTTGACAGACTCCTTAAGATTTGTTGCCACCATTTTGCAGATAAGGATCCCCCCGGAAAATATCTAGACTGCCACTGCATAAAGCTTTTTGTTCCTCCATTTTAGTATGCCACTGTTACTGACTATTTTTCCATGTCTCAATTTTGCAGATAGGGCTAGGGCCTGTAATGCTTACCAAACTGCAGAAGCTTCCCTGACATTTGAAGAGGCATCCCAAGCACCCTGGACTATGGATTCTGTAATATGGATTCCCCAGTCACTAGGGGTGCCAGCAGCAGCGGATCACCAGCTGATTAGACCCTTTCAGGCATCTCACTCTCTGGAGATTTTTTTAGAATTAAACACCAAGTTATCTTGACTTTGTGGGGAATTTTACCTTCTTGTCCAAGTTTATCCTGCTTTTGTCCTAAGCTGATGAAGAAAGAATTGTAGATCTCAACAGAACTGAGAGGGTTGTAGAGGTCAGAAGACCCAATATTGTCATGTTGTCTTAGATAGATGCTACACTTGAGCAGCAAAATGAGAAGAGGTTTTGGCTTACATTTTTCTGCATGTCTACTGCAAGGAAAGAGGTTAACAGATTGGAATCTAGAGAAACTTCCAAGAACAAAGACAAGTAAACCTTCATCCACTTTAGTCCAGGATCTGAGCCATACAACCCTACGGCGCTATTGGCCAAGGCAGAGGATCTAGAGCAGGGGTACTTAACTACTTTTACTCCACTGACAAGGGTCCATCATCAGATGAAGGTCAGACTTGAAGGGTGGCTGAACACTTCCAGTATTCACAGTACTTTTCAGATGATGAAGATGCATCTGACAATGAGACGTACCCCAGATTTAGATGAAAGATTAGGGAAAAAAAAAAGATTTCATTTTAAATTAACCTTCTCTGGGGTCAAGATCACCAACTAGTCACTATTATACTGTGTGGGGAGGCACTAACATGGCATTATACTGTGCGTGTGTGTGTGTGTGTGTGTGTGTGTGTGTGTGTGTGTGTGTGTGTATGTATGTGGGTGTGTGTACTAATGGGACATTAATAGCAACAACACAGTACAATGTCCCTTTAGTTACCTCTACATGTTATACTGAAGTATTGGTGCTCCCTCCCCACAGTATAGTTCTACATTACTGCCCACCCCTCCACAGTATAATACTCTCAAAGAATGGACACTAACAGCGGTCAGGCGAAAAGCTAATCTCCCGACACGTTCACTAAACCATGATACCTTACAACAGCAGCAGCAGCAGGGATCAGCAATTGTCCCTGCTGCCTGTCTATTGTAAGGTATCAGGTCTTAGGAGACAGCGGTCGGCAGATGAGCATTTCATTTTTGACAGCAGTCGGGAGAAAGTGCTAAGAGGCAGGGTCGGATCAGCTGGTGGCAGCGGTCCAGGTCCACTGTATGCCTGTTGAGTGTCCCTGATCTAGAGGATAATTTTACCAGGTCTGTCCAGGATGTCTTGTGCTGAGAGGTGATTTTCAAGCTGACCTAACCAGACAGATTTCACTGTACAGCTATGCTAGCGTGGAACATAGCAGTGGAAGTTTCCTAGGGGCCTCAGATTTATTTTTTTATCTATGGGATTACAAAAGTAATCCAATACCCTAAAAAGTTTTAAGGTGTTTTGTTTTTGTGTTTTTTTGACTCCCAGGCCTTCAAACATCTGGTCTTGTATAAAGAGAGTCCCTATTATATCCTTAAAGTTCATGGTGCCGGTTAAAGCTTTAATGGAGATCAAGGATTTTAGATGAACAGGTAGAAGGTCAGATTCTCATAAAGTACAGAGTTTTTTTGTATGGAGAAGAAAGTTTTCATGCAAATAGAACATTTTTACTGCTGCTACTGCTAGAAGAAAAAAAACAACAACAAAAAAAAACCCACAAACACACACACACACACACACACACACACGCACCAGACACTTTAGTAGGAGCAGGCTCTTTATGCTAAAAGAAAAGCACAGAAATGTATGTATAAGAGTGTCTATTCCCTAACTGCACAGGGATCTCAGCAATACATTCGCAAGACTAAAGCAGGAGAAGAGACATACTAGGCTTGGGGCTCTGGAGGGATCTGCAGACTTGGGAGGAGGATCAGGAGTGTCACCAATAGCTTAAACCAACCACCACAGCAGGGAGCAGAGAGAATACATAGGAATCTACGCGCCAGACACCATTCTAATGCTGGATCTGCCATGATTAAGTCCTATTTGTCATGTAAAAGATGTGAAAAATACTTATCAAAAATAAAAAAAGGGGTACTCTTTAAACCAAAAAGGAGAAGAAAATTTTTAGAAAAATAATTTATATATTTATTACTAAATTATTGCATTATTGTGCTCACAGGCACAGTGGTTTGTGAATCATCCCATAAAGGTGGCTGAAAACCACACCAACATGCAGTTTTACTGCTGTTGTGGTGCAGTAGTCGAATTGATTAATGGCTGCACAGATTTATGGGGAAATATGCTATTTACTTGTAAAACTGAAGAGTCACCAAACTGAAAAGTGCACCATCCTCATAGATTGTAGGGCAGGGCAGGGCCCTCAGTCCCAGTGTGTGAATTGACTATTTCTTTGTAATGTATCTTTTTGTCTGTACTTGAACCCTACAAATTGTACAGTGCTGCGGAATATGTTGCCGCTATATAAATAAAATGTATTATTATTATTATTATTATTTAGCTGCAATGGGGTGGTTTTCATTGCACCATGGCGGTACCCACTATGATTTGCTCTACTTTAGAGCGCCTACAACTAGAAATACAGCATATCAAACCAGCCCCACAGATAGGTTAGGGTCACCTGAATCAAACTGTGTTTCTCTGTTGTAAATCGGTGCCCAAGTTGCCAAGATATCACCTTTATCAATATGAAAATACCGATGACTCTAATCGAGCTGTGGGGCTGGACTGATATGCTTGGCTCTGGTGAAAATTTTCCTAGGAGCAAGAGATTGGCTCCAAATAAACCTCACAAAGATGCTTTCTGCTGGATCCTTGGAGTCCATTATTAGTCAGACCTAGGCCCACCAAAGAATTCACTAGAACTCTGTTGGGTCAGTCCCAAGCTGATTATTAGAACTGCACTGTCCGTAGCTACTTCCATGGCACAAACCCTAGATTTCATGGTATACATAATATCCAGTGAAACCTCTCTAGAAGACCACTCTGAGGTGAAATAACCCCCCCAACCGATTTTTTTCATTGACCAAATTTTCTCCTCTCATTGTACTCTATAGAATACCTCTTCAAGTAGATAACCACCTCATCCAACCAAAGACCACTTTTTTGAGAAAATGTTTCTGAGAACCACTTTGAAAATGCCACACACTGAACATACAAACACTGTGAGAACAATATGGGCAAGCTCTGTATTGTAACCACATCACTGGACTGCAGCAAGCAAGAACAAGAGACTTGTAAGGGACATCAGCGAAGAAAAGTCACCAGAATCACACTGGAGCAGAAAGCCTATGTCATAGCCATTGCAATCTGCCACTGAGGTCCCCAGCATACATGCCACCAGCCCCAATTTTGCCAGGGAACTGGGCCACAAAAGAGACGATTTTATGTAAGCCTCACACCAAAATGGGTTTTACCAGGTGGGCTTTAAAGTTCATAGTTTGGCCTATGAAATATCAGCAAGTATGGTCAGGGTTAGCAAGGAAGGGGGGAAATGGAAAGGGGAGCCATGATTGGGTCTAGGAATGAAAGGGGAGCCATACTAGGAAATGCGAATGAGAGGGGTACCATGTGGAGGACCAATATTTAAAGTGATGTGCTGGGGACTAGGAAAAAGACCACAATCTAAAAAGGGATACCATGCTGGAGACAAGAAAGCTATGCTGGGGACCAAAAATGAAGGGGCCATCTTGAACTGAGAAATGTGCAGGTCACCAGGGGAGTAGAAAAAAAGTTTGGAACCCCTATGGTTCTGTGTAAGATACTGATGAGAAAACAGGTTGTGTAATATGCTAGAGCATAAAATACATGATTTTGGCTCATTATTGGAGGGTTTGGGGAGCTGTACATGCTTTCTGACTCCATTAGACACTTTAACGTGCATTTTTTTTTTTTTTTTTTTTTTTGAGAGGAACACCCCTATACAAGGTAATTTTTCTGTGCAAATTTGGGTGGTCGGTTCAATAAGTTTTCACTGTATTTTCATAGCAATCAACTAGACAATACACTATTGAAAAAATATAGCTTTACAAAACAGGCCATTGTGTCAGCAACACAACAGTCCCTCAAATACCTTATAGGAGCGTGACATTAAGTCTGGGGCCCCACGTGGTGTAAAAAAAATATATCATGGCGTTTTACAGTCAGAGCAAAGTGTAAGGGATTCTAGCGAATCCCATGCCCACTTTGTAGTAAAAACCGTGCTGTGGACACACAGCGACTTCCAAAACTGACCCGGTTTTAGAAATCGCAGCATGTCAATTACACCTACGTAAACGCCAGCGGTTTCCCCATAGGTATAATTGAAACAAAGTCCGTGAACTTTCTGTCTAAAGCGCTGTGGGAAGAACCGCGATACTTTGCTGTCACGGTTTTTCCCGCAGCGCTTTTTTGCTGTGGGACGCCACATGAGGCCTTAACCTAAATGAGTTAATTTTTGATTTGACAAATAGTACTTGTGAAAAAAATACAAATAAAACTCATTTCCTGTGAGCCATTGCTACTGGTGACAAATCTCCACAAATTTCCTTATGTGACTGCATGTGTTCAATAAAAAGGTCATGGAAAGTGGATTACGGATTCACAGCACCCTCACATTCCTACACAGAGGCTGGCATCTATAAATCCCTCCTCCCTAGTATATGTATCTGGTGTTTGTTAGAATAGACCCATCTGTCCTGGTCTGCAATGAATGTCTGGCACTTAAGGAGTTGTTTGGCTTTTTCTAACCCATTTACTGGTCATTTATATAATCACACTGTTCTGCAGGTATGCACCATTACATAAATACCTTGCTGGAAATGATAAGAAAAATGTTCCAACACTGGCAATTTCTAAATTCCAGACTAATCTGGAATGCAAGGATTACAATTAGAGATATTCTGCACAGACAGTTAAAAAAAAAAAAAAAAAAAAAAACACACAACACACACCACACAATCCTGGAAGTTTATTTTGCCTATAGATGTGCAACTATTACGTACACATGTAAATATTACTGCAAATACACTACCGTTCAAAAGTTTAGGGTCACTTAGAAATTTCCTTATTTTTGGAAAAAGCACAGTTTTTTTCAATGAAGATAACATTAAATGAATCAGAAATACACTCTATACATTGTTAATGTGGTAAATGACTATTTTAGCTGCAAACGTCTGGTTTTTAATGCAATATCTACATAGGTGTATAGAGGCCCATTTCCAGCAACCATCACTCCAGTGTTCTAATGGTACATTGTGTTTGTTAACTGTGTAAGAAGGCTAATGGATGTTTAGAAAATCCTTGTGCAAGTATGTTAGCACAGCTGAAAACAGTTTTGCTGGTTAGAGAAGCTATAAAACTGACCTTCCTTTGAGCTAGTTGAGAATCTGGAGCATTACATTTGTTGATTCGATTAAATCTAAAAATGGCCAGAAAAAGAGAACTTTCATGTGAAACTCGACAGTCTGTTCTTAGAAATGAAGGCTATTCCATGCAAGAAATTGCCAAGAAACTGAAGATTTCCTACAACGGTGTGTACTACTCCCTTCAGAGAACAGCACAAACTGGCTCTAACCAGAGTAGAAAGAGAAGTGGGAGGCCCCGCTGTACAACTGAGCAACAAGACAAGTACATTAGAGTCTCTAGTTTGAGAAATCGACGCCTCACAGGTCCTCAACTGGCAGCTTCATTAAATAGTACCCACAAAACGCCAGTGTCAACGTCTACAGTGAAGAGGAGACTCAGGGATGCTGGCCTTCAAGGCAGAGTGGCCAAGAAAAAGCCATATCTGAGACTGGCTAATAAAAGGAAAAGATTAATATGGGCAAAAGAACATTGGACAGAGGAAGATTGGAAAAAAGTGTTCTGGACAGACGAATCGAAGTTTGAGGTGTTTGGATCACACAGAAGAACATTTGTGAGATGCAGAACAACTGAAAAGATGCTGGAAGAGTGCCTGACGCCATCTGTCAAGCATGGTGGAGGTAATGTGATGGTCTGGGGTTGCTTTGGTGCTGGTAAAGTGGGAGATTTGTACAAGATAAAAGGGATTTTGAATAAGGAAGGCTATCACTCCATTTTGCAACGCCATGCCATACCCTGTGGACAGCGCTTTATTGGAGCCAATTTCATCCTACAACAGGACAATGACCCAAAGCACACCTCCAAATTATGCAAGAACTATTTAGGGAAGAAGCAGGCAGCTGGTATTCTATCTGTAATGGAGTGGCCAGTGCAGTCACCAGATCTCAACCCCATTGAGCTGTTGTGGGAGCAGCTTGACCGTATGGTACGCAAAAAGTGCCCATCAAGTCAATACAACTTGTGGGAGGGGCTTCTGGAAGCATGGGGTGAAATTTCTCCAGATTACCTCAGCAAATTAACAGCTAGAATGCCAAAGGTCTGCAATGCTGGAATTGCTGCAAATGGAGCATTCTTTGACGAAAGCAAAGTTTGAAGGAGAAAATTATTATTTCAAATAAAAATCATTATTTCTAACCTTGTCAATGTCTTGACTATATTTTCTATTCATTTTGCAACTCATTTGATAAAAAAAAGTGTGAGATTTCATGGAAAACACAAAATTGTCTGGGTGACCCCAAACTTTTGAACGGTAGTGTATATATAATACTTGGGGGTAGGGGGGAGTTAAAACCAGTGATTCTTAGGCCTTTCTTAATCTAAACTGTGCAAGAGTAAAATGTGACTGGTGCATTCCTCTTATAAATACTGCAAATCTCTAGCCGTCCATGTATAGACCTTCATAGTTCTCCATGGTTTCTATGTACACATTACAGGTCTATATAGTTATATATTATAGTTTATATACAGTACTTGATATATACAGCGTATTGTTTTGTTAAATTTTGTTAATACAGATATGCCCTTATTCTGTTGACATAAATAGATGTGTGTATAAACAATGTACAATCACTTATACATATACCTTGTGATGGCTGATCATGGATGTTGTCCATGCAGATGTCTCTGGAAATCAGGTTGCCAGTGGGGCACGTCAACAGTGCCAACCACTAAGTGACTGCGCTGCCAAGTCAAAGTTTTTACAGTGCTGCTTATGTATATCAGGCCTACAAACAATTACAATTGGCACTAAACTGGTCCAGGCTACCATACAATTCTTTTCACCTTTTCGCTAATCTCTCATCCTCTAAATTTCTTGCAGTATGAAAAATAAGACTTTTTTCAGGTCTCTCTCTCTCTCTTCCTTTTCAATGCCCTTCTGACTGAGGGACCAACCTCTACACTTGTAGATCACTGTACAATGGCAGACTAGCAACAGAAGGGAACATTGTTTTACTCTCCCAACACACTAAATAGCAGTGCTACCAGGGCGGGTCCCAACCACTAGAAATGCTCTTGCTAGAAGACATGCAAGAAGTCATAAATATAATTACAAATGTAGAAGGTATAAACGTGACAGGGCATGTCACCAATGAAGTTGCTAAATACCGTTTCACTGTGACTTGCCATGTGACGAAGCAGTGATGCTGTCTCAGCTTGCTAAGCCACTGTTCTTAGCTGTAAATGCCACCTAGGGGCAATAAATTTGTTTCCATGGCTCATAACATGAATGTACACCTCTGGAGACACCCTAAACAGCTCAGTGAGAAATTGTATAACCAGCAGTTCCCTAACATTTTCACACCTGCTCCTTAAAGGAATCCTTGCAACCCCTTTGTGCTGCCCTCTCTGAAGACGGCATAAAACAGTGACAGGCACTGTTGGAGGAATTTATCATAAGGGGAAGTTTTAAAGTCAGTTTTGCTGAAATCTGTATTAGCATAGTTTGTGCTAAGTACAGTGAAATGTTTTACATGTGATAAATTTGGCACATTAAGAAGTTACCCCACGTTCTATGCCACCTCTTTACTAGAGTGAATTTCCAACAATTTTTGTGCCTTTAAAAAAAAAAAAAAAAAAAATTGTTAATAAATCTGGTGTACAGACATCTAGACAGGCTAACCTCTCCAACACTCCAAAACTAGAGTATACGGTATATAGATGCAAAATGCCCCAAAATTGTTAAGCAAATAAGGGTAGGTTCACACAACTGTTATTAATGTCTGTTGGTCTCATCAGTCATAGGATGAGAGGAGAGCAACAGACAGTAACTGTAGAATGCAAATGGAGATCCCACCGTCGGGTGTCCGTCTGCAATCACTTTCATGTTAAAAAAACACGACAGAAGCCTTCTTCAGAAATAGTGGAGGGGGCTCCATCTGTGTCAGTCACTCTATTGCTGTTAAAGTCCGTTGCTCATATCCTATGGCAGATGACAGCAACGGGTGTTCACAATGGTAGTGTGAACATCCCCTAAACTTGAGAAATGGCAATTTTTATTTATTTATTTTTAAATCCTGCAGAATTCTGGCGTGTGACACTTGATAAATTTACCCCAATGATTTCAGAAGTGTTTTACTCAAGTGTAAATATGCTGCAGTTTTGTAAAACTCGCCGGCTATTTTTAGCAGCATAACGTTAGCACTGTTAGACTAACATCTAATGTATTCAAAAGTTGCTGACTGTCCCTATTTCTCCCTATTCACTACATTTTTTTTTTTCTGCACCCGCATTACAGAAGAATGTGCTGGACTGACAGCGGATCTACTGACCGCAATTCATATCATAAGGATCACATGAAGATTTAAAGGGGTATTGATCTTGGCTATCGCTGGAAGTCCCATACAAACAAATTGAGCATGCTTGTGTGACTGCAGCCAGTTCAGATAGGGGTACAAGGAACCCCCGAGTTTGTGATTGGTGGCAGTCAACAGCAAAGGATGGTGGATAAGCTTTCTTATCAGGTAAACTCCTTTAAGTGCCCTTTAGTTGAATCATGGGAGATTAATGAGCTTCAGCCATAATACAGATATTAAAGAGGTTTTCCAGTCCCAAATGGAGTTTTCATACTCCTATAGAAGATAAGAAATCAATATGTGATCTGCAGCTGTCCAGCAACTGGTCCCCGCACTGATCAGATTTTCAAGCAACCTCCAGGCACTGCAAGCTGATGTAGTACATGGGAGCATGCGGAGGCTTCTCCTATTCAAGTAATAGATGTGAAACTGCAGCGTCATCCACTACATAGCTTGATTTTGTGGAATTGCAGCACCCCTCTTATTACTTGAATAGAAGCAGCCTGCGCACTTCATGTCCACTGCACCAGTTTCCGGCAACTGGAGGATGCTGGAAGAGCGGATCTGTGTGGAGTTTGGTGTTGGACCTCACAGATCACATACCGATTGCTTATTCTCTGGATAGATCATCAGCATGAAAACTTCATTTGGGGCCAGAAAACCTCTTGAGGTGAATCGCTGCCAACAAACCCATAGTTTCACTGAAAGTCTTCCTCTGAGGACTTTCTGTCTCTATTATACCTAAATGGATAACGCCAGCGTTTCCATAGGTATAATTGACATGCTGAGATTTAAAAAAACGCAGCAGCTTTTGAAGTCACAGCATTCCTCCTGCAGATTTTTTCTGCAATGTGTGAATGGGATTAGACAGAATCCCTTCCAATTTGCAGGTACTGTAGTGTCAAAACACTGCGTATTCACAACGTGGGGCCCAGACCTTAGGCCCCATGTTGCGGAAACACACCTTTTTTTGTTGCAGATTTTGCTGCAATTTTTTGAGCCAAAGCCAAGAATGGCTACAAAAGGAATGGGAAATATATAGGAAGCTCCTATACTTCTCCCTTCTTCACAGTCCATTTCTGGCTTTGGCCCAAAAAAAAAAAAGCTGCGTTTAGGCAACGTGGGGCCTCAGTCTTAAAATGCATCCATATTAGACCTGTAAGAAAGCTGCCTAAAATCAGTGCCCCATTTTGGCCAAAATGCTGCATTTTCGCACCCTCTGGACTTTCTGTGAAAAGCGCTGCTGAAAAAAAAAAGTGATGCATTTCCTCAGCGCTTTTTGGCTGCAGGTCACTACGTGGCGCCTTAGGCTAATTCTGGATTCACATCTGCATTGGAGTCTACGCCACAGATTCGGCTTAAAATCAGTGGAGAGAATAGTCCTGCAAGTATAAAACCCGGCAGATCCCATTATAGTCTATGGGGTCTTAGGGTAACTTCTTTTCAAGCAGACAGAGTCTCAGTCTTTTGGGTCCCCATGCGGAATAATGGAGACTCAAGCTCTAGTGTGAACCTATGTTTGCTCATAGTCCAACCTCTGGTTGCTACACTTTTTCACATTGAAATATATCCCTACAATTTATCTGGATTTTAATTTTCTTTTATATAGGTGACATATTACAATTTTTCTGTGACAGCGTTTTCATGCACTTTTCATACTGTATCATGTACAGTATTGAAGCTGTGCAGAAAATCAGAGATTAACATAGCTAGTACATAAAGTAAAACAATATTTAAAAAAAAAAAATCCATTTGGAAAGAAAAAAAGAAATATTATGTATAGTCTGCAATATGCAAGCCATTAGATCTTTCGGTATTCTCAGCCTTGTGCCCTCAGTGGGATGTAGGGCTACACCTTGAAAACATTGGTATGGAATCTTGGATCCTTATGTTTGAGGAATTATTTATGAAAGTTTCCCAATCCTGCTCTTTGTCAGGGTTGGGTTGTGAATGTGACCATTGTGCATTGGAATTCCTCTGCCACAGGCGGCAGGATGTTCCAATCAGGCACCAGCTGGGACATGCTGTAGTATTCCTACTAAGGTCACCCATATTAACCTCTTCCTAACCACAGACATGGGCAGAGTTACACATCACTGCGAGACTTCCTTGTAAGCTTCAAAACTTGCTATGGCTTGTTTAGTGGCACAAAATGTTCAGCAGGCCTGTGTGCGCCGTGTGTCTTTTAATTCAAGGATGACACAGATCTAACCTAAGATTCACTATGATTTATAATGCTATGCTTCAGTACCTGTAAGTGTGCCTTGAAGATAAGCGGATGTTCCACAAGAGGCCTTTTCAATGGGGCAACAATGATACTTATTTCTGTCAGTTTGCTCACCCTTAATCTAAATATCTACAAAAAACATGTCCGCATTGCATCAGTATATCATCCACAATCACAGATCCTCAGAAAGACTTGTATGATCCCCTACACTTGTGCGTATTTGTGGCACAGAATCACAGATACAAGAACTGGACCTGCTCCATAATCTGTGGGTAGTTTCTACAGCCTGGACACTGATCAATAAAAACAAGTGTATACAAGTGTATGGAGCCATAGAAATGAATGGGTCCGTATACAATCCATAGTTGCAGAAAATATATGGAAAACAACTATGGTTGGGTGCACGGGGCCTTAAAAAAAAAAAAAGAGAAAAAAAACCCATGAACAACTCCTTTATTATTACTGACCTGTTCTTCGGATAGGTCATCAATAGAATATCACAGGGGTTTGATACCCAGGACACCTACAGATCAGCTGTTTGAAGGGGCTGTGGTACTCATGCAAGCACAGTGACCCCTCAACTGTTTACAATGCACCTCATCGGTTTCATAACGGCTGTACAGTGTAATCACAGTTATGAAATCTGCCTAAGGCTAAGGCCCCACGTAGTGAGCTGCAGCGAAAAAGCTATGTGGGAAAACCGAAGTGTATTTCACGGTCCCATGTGCAGGCCAACAGTCCGGGCCGCAAAATATATTATTTTATTTTATTTTATTTATTTATTATGCTTACTTATATAGCGCCATCATATTCCTCAGCGCTTTACATACATTGTGGTCACTGTCCCATATAGGGCTCACAATCTATATTCCCTACCAATAGGACTCTGGCCCTATTCCTGTCCTATTTTGCGGCCCTTGCGTCCATGGCTCCTATTAATTTAATGAATGGAGCCGCGGAAGCACGGTCCGTGCCGCGCACGGGGGACATCTCCGTGCCCCCGTGTGCCACCCGTGCTTTTAATTCACAGCAGGCCGGTTGCAGCATGGTCGTCTGCAACTGGCCTTAGAAAGTGGAGGGAACAAAACAGGGATCAAGGCAGGCTGAGAAAGGGGCATCTGATTTAATATAACTCATGCCTGTTAATATTTACTGTATATCTTGCACCAACAGTGGAATTGATCAAGACTGGCATAGGAAATGCCAGTCTTTACAAATTCCATCTGAACAGCACTATTGGCACTATATAAGTAAGAAAAATAAATAATAATAATTCTCCCTACTGTGTTCATCACAGAAGCAGAGAGATCATCAGTGATTGTGTAATCTGGGGGTTCCCGGCGTGCAGCCACTGGTCTCCTGGGGAAGGGAGTCAATATGGCGCTCACACAGTCAGCACCGCTCCTCCTTCTTTCCACTGCAGCTGACATGTGAAGCCACCGCCCAGACAGTCTGCCCTCTCCAGAGCTCTTGACACCTGGATACACAATACAGATTGATCTTTACTTTAAAATGGTAGATTACAGCAGGTGTGGTATGAGGACAGCGCTTACATTGGTATAGAACATAAAACAGCACTTGTAGAGGCCTCTAGGAATGCACCATTCGCCACCACAGGTATACTGGTTCAGAGAACTGGCTGATGTCCTAGCATGGGCATCCCTCTCTTCACTGCAAGCACATCACATAATTTACTTGCCTTTGGCTACTACCATGTTGTAAAGATAAGAAAAGCAAAGTATTTACAGTAATAGTCAATGTTAAAGGGAACCTCTAAGCGGCCCTCCACTCGTATGAGTAGTGTCCTCCCCTACAAAACACAGGAATAGCCCTTAAATAAGAAGCCATCTCCTGCCCTGGGTAGCTGGGGTAAGGCCTGGCGTCAAACAAGCCACACCAGGCGAAAGCAACACACAACTACTCCCATGGTGTAACTCATGGGGGCAAGTTAGTTATCTGGTGGCTATAAGGAATCATCCAGTACTCAAAATTTCAAGAAACGAGAATGCTCCAGAACCCGTACTAATTAAAGCAACATGAGCATGCACAAAGTGCATCATCCAACATAGCGCAAGTAGATCATAGCACATAATACAAGGCAGCTAGAAAACTCTACTATTCCAAGTGGTGACACTTTAACTTGGCTAACACTGCGCTCTCACCATCCAGTTGGTACAGGTCTTCCCTGTGTAACAGTCCAACTGTTCAACTTGTGCGTACACACCACCTTAAACTTGGAAAGAAAGCATGTACAGTTACAGTAAAGCTGTCAGTAAGATACTCATCAACATTACACTACGGCTCATTTTTAAACTCTTAAAGGGAGTCTGTCAGCAGAAAAAATGATAAACTAATGACAGTATCTTGTAGGTCTGCTTGTATACTTTCCAAAGATGCCTTTCTTGTTCGGCATTGCAGCTCCATGTTCATGAAAATGTGTATCTTATTCTTATGCAAATTAGCTGAAAAGGGCTTTAGGGGCATTTCTTCTCTTGCTGGGGTTTTGCTCTCTGCTCTAGATAATAGCTCCTAACTGCAGACAAAGCGTGACAAAATGGAAGAAGTCAATCAAGCAATGGGTAGCAGAGCTGGGCAGCAGTTAGGGGTGGTTATTTAGAGCAGATAATGAAACCCCAGCAGGAGAAGAAACGCCCCTAAAGACCTTTGCAGCTAATTTGTATATAAATAAAATCCAAATTCTCATGAAAATGGAACTGCAATGCAGAATACGAAGGGCATCTTTAGAAAGTGTAGAAGCCACCCTACAAGGTGTGGTCATCAGTTTGATATCAATTTTCCAGCTAACAGACTCCCTTTAAAATATTAACACCATTCAAACCATTAAATTAACCAAAAATTTTAAAATTGTTTTGCAAAGGTTAAAGAGATAAAATCAAGTCTTATGTCAAAGTTGAATGATACCTCTTGCCATGCCTGCGAACCCAACTGGTGGCTCAAGCCAGCTAGTATCCTGTTTACCCCAAGTACTTCCATAGTGAGTTGTGGCTGAATAAGCACTCAGACACCTGCAGGATGCGGAATCACTGAGCACTATGAAAGAGGTAGTTGCAATCACATTGAAGTGACAAAGATAGCGGTCAGTAGACTGCTTTAATGACATTGTCAGATTTGCAGAACCCACAGAGATATCAGCCACCTGTTCACACAGGGGAATGCACACCAAGCTCATGCGGACTCTGCTACCCAGAACTATTGCCACATTCTCTTCCCTAGTTTCCAGGGTGGGATTTTGCAGCTTCCGAACTGGGCACAGCTCTGGTCACTAAGCTGCTACCGAACCAGCTCCCGATGATGGCTCTCAAGCACAGGAACACTACTACTTAGAATGAGTATTCCTGTCCCGGTGTGACAGAAAGCTTCATGCTGTACCAGGGGAGGAGCAAGAGTCACTACCCGTAGCACAACCTATAGGCGTAAGAAAATGCTGCCCATGAGAGAATCACCAGACCGCCTACCTTCCAGAACATGCTAGAATGAGAAGTAGCACAGTGACAGCAGCACAATACAATAATTCAGTATTACCCTGCAGTCATCAGCAACAGTGAAACTAGAAGCATACACAATGAAGTACTTTATTGTAACTGCCGCAGAGAATAAATGCATGCAATGAACAAAGCAAATCTGTCTAGAGTGACGACATCTATTAGTCCCCCTATGCCAGACAAATACTGAATAATCTATGCCTATGGGGACTGTGCCCATAGGGGGTCCAGTCGGCCCCACAATTTTTTTTTTTTAACTAGGCTGTTATCTGGTGGAGTATGGCGTCTTATTACCAGTCCCAGCTCCTACCCACAGCAGCCTCCTGTTAAGTATCAGAACGTGACGTGCAGCACACAGGGCCCTCTAGAGGAAGCAAAGGAGGACCTGGGCTGGTGTAGGAATCGGTAAGTGAATAGCAGCCGTTACCTGCTAAAGTAATCCGGGAGGTAGCGGTCTAAAGCCACTGTATGGGGGCAGTTACTGCATGGTAGCTACTAAGGGGTGGCACTTACTGCATGGGGACCAATAAAAAGGTAATCCTGCGTGGGGAGGGGCCAGGAAAAGGGAGTGCTACATCAGCAGGTGAAGTCAGCCTCAATTCTTCTTCATTTTCTGCCATGAGGCGCTTAGGTGACATGCACATGTCGCCGGGCCGTGATTGAATGGCACACGGAAGACATTCATTTGTTTCCTGTGCACCGCCTGTGCCTCAATGGCCCCAATCTTTGAGGCCAGTGAGTATGGTCCGCACAATGGACTGGAATGGACCTGTCCTGAGTTTTGCTCATGGCCCCATACACTGGACCATGAAAATACACGGTCGTGTGTATAGGGCCACAGAAATTATTAGTATTATTGTTTGTTTATATAGCTCCATTAATTCCATGGTGCTTTACATTTGAGGGTTTACATAGGGTACACAAAATATACAAAACTATAATACTAACAGTGACCAACTGGCACAGTAGGATAGAAGGCCCTGCCCGCAAGGGTTTACAATCTATGAGGGAAGAGGGATAGAGACAGAAGGAGAGGCTGTACAGATGGTGGTGTGACAATAGCGTTATCGGAGGTTGTAGGCCTTCCTGAATAGGTGAGTCTTCAGGGCCTTCTTGATGCTTGTGATTGTGGGGCACAGTCTTATGTGTCTTGGTAGGGAGTTCCAGAGTATGGGGAATGCATGGGAGAATTCTTGAAGACGGTTGTGTGAAGAGCGGATAAGAGCAGAGTGGAGTAGGAGGTCTTTGGAGGATCGAAGATTACATGCGGGTAGGTAGCGGGAGACTAGGTCAGAGGTATATGGAGTGGACAGGTTGTGGATGGCTTTGTATGTCAGTGTTAGTAGTTTGAACTCTATTCACTGGGCAATGGGTAGCCAGTGAAGGGATTGGCAGAGGGGAGCGGCTGATGAAGAACGGGGGGAGAGGTGTATTAAGCTAGCAGCACAGTTTAAGGTGGACTGGAGGGGGGGGGGGCGAAAGTATTTGCTGGGAGGCTGTGGAGAAGGGTGTTACAGTAGTCTAAGCGGGAGATTATGAGGGCATGGACTAGCATCTTTGTAGTTTCAGGGGTGAGGAAGGAGCGGATTAGATGGATGTTCTTGAGTTGGAGGCGACAGGAGTTGTTGAAGGCTTGGATGTGCGGCTTGAAGGATAGGTCAGAGTCTAGGGTTATCCCAAGGAAGCGCACCCATGGGACTGGGGTAAGTGTAGCACCATTAACTATAATAGATGGGTCAGGTAGAGGGGCCATGTGAGGTGGGGTGGAGAGATGAACTCTGTTTTCTCCATGTTGAGTTTGAGAAAGCGGGAGGAGAGAAAGGAGGCTATGGCTGCTAGACACTCTGGGACTCTGGACAAAAGGGAGGTAATGTCTGTTCCAGAGAGATATATTTTTGAGTGTCATCAGCATAGTAACTGTAGTGAAAACTATGCGATTCTATGAGTTGGCCAAGGCCGAGGGTGTAGATGGAGAACAGGAGGGGTCCTAGGACGGAGCCTACAGAAAGAGGACGTGGTGGGGAGGGGATGTGTGAGTGGCAGACACTGAATGTGCAGTTGGTGAGGTTTGAGAAGATCCAGGAAAGGGCCAGGTCTGAGATGCCGAGGGATGAGAGTGTTTTAAACAAGAGGGAGTGGTCAACTGTGTCAAAGGCAGAGGAGAGGTCGAGGAGGAGGAGGAGGACAGAGTAGTGACGCTTGGCTTTGACAGTTAGAAGGTCATTAGTGACTTTGGTTAGGGCAGTTTCTGTGGAGTGATGGGGTCTGAAGCCTGACTGTAGTCTGTCAAAGAGCACGTTGGATGAGAGATAGGAGAATAGTTCGGAGTGGATGTGTTGTTCAAGCAATTTAGAGGCATACGGGAGCGGTGTGATGGGGCAATTGTAGGCTGCGGAGGCCAGGTCGAGGGACGGTTTCTTAAGTATAGGTGTGACGGTAGAATGTTTGAAGGCAGAAGGGAAGGATCCAGTGGTGAACCTAGCCGCTTTGCTGCCTGAGGCGGACTATAGAAAGACGCCCCACCCCCCCCAAAAAAAATAAAAAAAAATTGGAGTTTCCACGCTACTAGTTTAACACACTTATCGTCGCACAATATACTGTACACAATACACAAAGTTATAAAACAGTTTTTAAGAATTCTTCCTGTATTACTTCAGTATCAGATCAACAACACGGTATTAACAATGAAAGTTTACCCAATTCTCAGGTTCAGTGGGGGTCTCAGCAGAGAGACCCCCATCAATCAGGTATTTATCTTCTATCATTTAGATGAATACAGTGTAGTAACATTTTGTGACTTACAGGTGAGGTGAGGTGACGTCTCTGACTAATCCTTCACATTTCCCTTCTCTTCCCTTTGGACCGCCATAACCATTTCTTCCAGCTGTGTCTCTAAAGTTTGCAACACAGATATCTTTGGCTCCTCACTCTTCCAGGCATCCAACCCACATTGTCCTCACCTGCACACCCATCCTGCCGCTACCCCCAATTATAAAATATATGCAATAACCCCCCCATAATGAAAAATACTCCCAAGTGCATCTTTATATTAATAATGTCCATGTGTACCCTGTATAAATAGTGCCCCTTATTAATAATGCCCCAGGTGTTAACTAATTAAAAGGTTTTCCAGGTCATTAATAAACTAATTAGTGGGGCTCAAAAACCCAGGACCCCCACTGGTCAGCTGTTTGAATGGTACCTGTGTAAGCGCCATGACAGTTTCTCTGTTTACATAGTGTCATTCATCTCATAGCAGCCAAGCAATGTAACTACAGCCTCGTCCTGTACATGTCAGCAGTATGTGACAAGGCTAGAATTACATCACATGGCCACTATAAACAGACAGCGTATAATATAAACAGGCGCCATAGCAACTGTTTATAGCGCCCCATTTACACACACTATAATGTTCCACAGCAGCATCTGCACACAGTATTATGCTCCACAGCGGCCCCTGCACACGGTATTATGCTCCACAGCGGCCCCTGCACACGGTATTATGCCCCATAGTGGCCCACCCATGAACTATTATTATTATTATCATCTTTTCAGACCCCAGAGTATAATGATTGGAGACCCAGGGGAGGTGACAAACATAAAAACTAGTGTTACTTACCTATCCTGGACACTGGTGCACTCCTTGGAGCTTTCGGTCCTGTTTTATTGCGCACACACACATCACGTGATCAGGCCGGCGACGTGACCTGATGACGTCACCAGAGGCCCCAAGCCTGCTCGGAGTAACACCGATCGCAGGAGAGGCAAGTAGCATTGGTTTTTATGTTCCCTCACCTCCCATGGGCCTCCGATTATTATACTCTGGGGTCTGAAAAGACCCCAGAGTATAATAATACTAGTACTTGAGGCCCGCAGCCTCACTTACCGAAGCCCGCGGCTGCTCACAGCGGCTTCCACTTCCCTTTCTGCATCCCATAGCAGAAGGGGAAGCGGAGGTAGGTAAATAAATAGGCTGTTACCTGCTGGGGATACTCCACCAGGTTACGGCCTATTTATATATATATAAAAAAAAAAAAAAAGTTATCCTTACCTACCTGCGATGCCTTGATGGAGCCACTGCCTCCTCCTCTTCTTGTCCATGATGTCTGTGTCTCAGCGTAGGCACCGCGATGACTTAATTGTATCGCCACCTGCGCTGAGGTGCGATGTCTCGTAAACCAGCCCAGGACAGGCCCCGCTCAGCTTTGTTTTTTTTTTTTTTTTTTAAAGCGGCCTGTCCTGGGCTG
Source organism: Leptodactylus fallax (assembly GCA_947044405.1). Lineage (NCBI taxonomy): Eukaryota > Metazoa > Chordata > Amphibia > Anura > Leptodactylidae > Leptodactylus > Leptodactylus fallax. Next base: position 73,018 of record CAMRHE010001349.1, read on the forward strand.
GTTTACATTGAATAGTAAAAATGCCGCCCCCCAGACAGTGACGGACAGTGCCTCACTTCGCCTCATTAGTGGTGCGCCCCTGGAAGGATCCATTGGTTAGGGATAGGTTGAAGAGATGGATTAGGGCCGGAGAAATGAATGGGTTAGTGTGCTACCCGTGAAAATCAAGGCTAGCACACTGACTGTGCATGAGGCCTTACACTTCCCTGACCCTCAACAACCCCCCAGAGCCTCAGGACCAGATGATAGTTGTAATTTCATTTTTGCTAACCACTGTACCATTATGCTGCAGTATTTGTGCCTGCTCTAATGGTTTAGACAACAATCTCAGACTGCGTCACCTCTAAGTAATATAAAAAATATAAGGGCTGATTTATCAAGAACATTTCCACCTGCCAGAATCAGCACCTAGTTTATAATGAAGTGCATACCTCCTCATAAATTCAATGGATCCTCTAGGGTCCATGAACCTAAAAAGAACTCCATACCAGCTCCTTGCTGGCATAGAACTCTGCCATCATTTATGCCAGAAAACCAGCGTAAAGAAGGATAACTCTGATGGAGCCAAGATGTGGAGTGATTTTTTTTTTTTTTTCCTCATCATCATCATCATCATCATCATCATCATCATCATCAATAAGGCTTGCACTCCAGTAGAATTAGGGTGATCTCCTAGAATCAATTTGACTAGTGGGCCCTAGACATTCCATTCAGACACTGTCTACACTTTAGGTACCTGCGGAAGGTGGTAGCTTTCACCACCTTACAAATTACATAAATCTGCACTTTTTTTACTGGCTATGCCGCCCCCCCCCCCCCCCCACAGTGTATAGTGCCCTTCTTTACTGGCCCCCCTACATGGTACAAAGCCCTTTTTTATTGACCCCCCCACATGGTACAGAGCCCCCTGTACTGCTCCTACACAGGTTAAAGCCCCCCTTTACTGGCCCCCACATGGTATAAGTCACTCTTACTTTTCCCCGATATAGTATATTGGGTATTATGGTGACTCAGTGGTTAGCACTGCAGCCTTGCAGCACTGGAGTTCTAGGTGTGAATCTGACCATAGACAACATCTGCATGGAGTTTGCATGGGTTTCCTCCCACACTCCAAAGACATACTGATAGGGAATGTAGAGTGTGAGCCCTATATGGGACAGGGATTGACAACATCTGTAAAGCACTGTGGAATATGATGGCACTATATATGTGATCAAAATAAATAAAAATAAATTGCCTCCTTTACTGGCTTCCACACAGTATACTGCCCTTTTCTTGTATCCCAAGCAGTAAGTGCCCTCCATAGTGACTTTACCCCACTATCTGCTGTTTACTTAGTAGGTAACTGCCATTATTTACTTACCAACCAGCTCTTGTCCACGGTTGCTTCCACCTCCCCATCAGCCTTCAGCCCTCCAGGGGGTCCAGTGTGTTGTATATCACATCATCAGGATGTCACCCACATGGACCTCCTGAAGGCAAAAGGGGAAACAGAGGCGGCCCTGGGCAAGGGGAGGGATCAGTAAGTAAATAGAGGCCATTACCTGCCGACGAGGCCCCCCTAAAGTCAAGGGCCCCATAGCAGCTGCTTTGGTGGTAGTTTCGCCACTGACTTAATATTTATTTCCTATTGACAGGATTGGATGTGACCCCATTTAATGTCTCCTAGGTTGAACGCCTGTTAACTTTGCAAACATGCCCAAAGAACAGTAAAGAAAACTGAATGATCTTTTACTAAGTACTGTAGAATATAAATATAATCTATGGGAAACCTCTGAACTTGTCATGATCTTTAGTAGTGATATATTTCACAAATCTACTAGCTTTTGGAACATGTAGGCATGAAGATAAATCCAACAATATGATGAAATCAGTGGTGCACGAAAATCAAAGAAGGCTCTTTATATATAGATGGGGTTGACCAATATGCCGGCTAAAGCACTCAGCTGTTTCTGTCAGCCCCATAGACAATTAATGTTCTACCACAGTTCCCATAGCTGAACTACAGTGCTTGACCATCTGGAGAGAGGGTGAGTAGGGTACACCTGTCTGTTCAACACTCTATTCAGTGGAGCAAAAACATTTATATTCTTGTGATCGGTGACAGTCCCAGTGGTCAAACCCCAAATGATCAATCGCTGAGATGGCAATACCTCTAATATAGCATATTAAATTTACAATTTTAAGAAAAGGACATGACCGTAATCAATTTTACTTGTTCCTTTTTGTCTTTGTTATTTTATTTCTGAACAAAATATTTGTATTGCAGCAATTCCTGTAATTTACATCACAAAAATCTACAATAATATGTGCTATATTGCATATCTAGGTTAGCTGTGTGCTGAAGCAGGCAAGACCGACATAGCCCATATTGCCTAAAGGCCTTGGTGCACTATAGAGTTAACGTTATATGAATAGGCACAGCAATTAAAAAGCTTTTGACATGACACAGGTGGCCATAATCACAATGCGCTTATTACTATCCATCAGGCCTCAGTCAAGGATCACTGCACCCAGAATGCTCACTTCCTCAGGATAGTAGTTATCCCAAAATTGCTACTGCTCTAATACATAACAATGTGCACAAACCCACTTGTTATGCCACTTACACAATACAACCAATTGTGGATATCAATATACTGTAGATTTACTATGAGGGAAAGATAGATAGTCAGGCACCTTTATTACAAAATTCCTCAATGAAAATTAGAATTTCATTGTGGACTGATTCAGTAAAATATTCTTCAGCTAAATCAAGCCCAGCGTTTTTTGTCTGCTATTTTAAGAAGAAAAAACAAAAAACCACACACACACAGCTCGGTATCGGGTGTTCATGTTCTCCGTTGGCTCCTTCCAGGTTTGAAAGTCCTGCACAGTGTAACGCAGCTTTTAAAAAAAAAAAAAAAAAAAAAAAAAAAAAAAAGCGCTGCAAAAAGGCATTTTTTTACTGAAACAGTTTTCTTCCCCTATTAAATATATAGGGAAAATGCTTGAGATTCTGCAGCTAAAATTAACATGCTGCATTTTTCAATAACGCACACATTTTTGAAAATGCAGCTTTTCCTCAGTTTTTTTTCCCCCTCAGTGTGTGGATGAGATTAATGTAATCTCATTCACCTTGTTGGTACAGTAAAAAGCAACATTTTCTTCTGCTGCCCTCCCGCAGCAAAAATGCTATGTTTCTACAACATGGGGCCTTAGGTTTACACTTCAAAAGTTAAAAGTTACAGGTGAAATCCAAAGAAACAACTGAGATGCTGTGGGTTTAAGGCCGGGGCCCTACTTGGCGTAAACACCACGGTTTGGCTAGCGAATCCCATCCACACATTGCGGGGAAAAAAAAACCTTGCCACACAGGTGTTGCTAACCTGTCGTGGGACAGTATATGGCCGTCTACAGTCACCCAACTAAGTTTGCCAAAGTAAAGAGGTTAACCTTCACCTCTTTTACACTGCTACTGTATATCACAGCAAGTGAGTGGCTGGTGAGCTTGTGGTGTCCAACCTGCTGCGATTACTGCCCATGTGACCCTGACATACTACAAGTGTGTGTGTGTGTATGGGGAGAGGGGAAGGGGATTATATAACATACACACACTCACAAAATTCCACTGTTAGACATTCAAAAAAGTAGGAAACGCGTTGATTTCTGTACCTTTTAAATATGTTTTGAATCATAACCATAAGATTGAAGGATCCTTCTTCTAATAGCTAAAGGGATTCTTTAATTTTTTTTCTTGCAACCTCAACTATTTCCAAAGGCAGATAGATTGGAACAGTGCAAGCAGCAGGAATAACTATATGCTAGCTGAGGTGTTATGCACTCACCAGGTAAGCACCTGCCTTTAACCCCTTAACGACCTTGGACGTACTATTACGTCCTGGGCGCTAGGTACTTCGCACACCAGGGCGTAATACTACGTAATACTGACAGCTAACACCCTGCTCCATAACCTCCTGTCGGAACTGAGTTCCGATCGGAGGTTTTAACCCCTTGGATGCCGCGGTCAAACACGATGGCAGCATCCAAGGGGTTCCGCCATCTTGCCGCCCCCCCCCCCCCCCCGGCGGCGAGATCAGGGGGGTGCCGATATCTATAATCTGCAGCCCAGGGTCTGCCCAGTGACTCCAGGCTGCCTGGAACCCCCACTACCTGGTTGATCCTGCCGAGACCTCCGGAAGTCAACACTATGTGTCTCCATAGCGCATACTTCCTGTATAGACAGAAAGACACTTGCATGCTCGTGTCTTGCAGTCTATAGTACTGAGCCAGAGATCAAAGCATCTCTGGCTCAGGTGTCCTAATGGGACATTTGAAAATGTGAAAAAAAATTAATAAAAGAATAAAGCCCCAAAAATTCTCTTTTCCTATATAAAATGAATTCTATAAAAAATAAACCTAAAAATTAATAAAAACAATACATATTTGGTATCACCGCGTCCGTAACAACCTGTATAATAAAACTGAAACCGTAATTAATGTACACGGTGAATGTTGGGGAAAAAAAAACCGGAAAAACGCTGGAAGTAATGATTTTTCGCCATCTCACCTTACAAAATATGCCATAAAAAGTGATCAAAAAGTCATATGTGCCCCAAAACTGTACCAATAAAAAGCACAGATTGTCCCGCAAAAAAATAAGCCCTAAACCAACTCTGTAAACTGCAAAATAAAAATGTTACGCATCTCAGAAGATGACGATGCAAAAAAAATTGATTTATGTCCCCAAATTGTTTTTTTGTTCTGCAAAATCAGTATCGCATTAAAAAAAAAACAAAAAAAAAAACACCACACACACCACAGTATAAATGAGGTATCACCATAATCTTACCGACCCGCAGAATAAAGGTAATATGTTACTTACGCTCTACGCTGCATGGCGAAAAATTTAAAAGGTAAAACGCAGTGCCAGAATTGATGGTTTTTTTTTGTTGTTTTTTTTTAATCCACCAAGAAAGAGTTAATAAAATGTATTTAATAAGTTGTAGGCACCTAAAAATGATGTTATTATAAAATAAATCTCATACCGCAAACAACAAGCCCTCATATGGCTACATCACCAGAAAAATAAAGAAAATATAGCTCGTACAATGTGAAGACAAAAACCCCCCCAAAAATCGCCAACTCATTAGAACATAACTGGCTGCGGCAGGAAGGGAATGTATAAGCTGTGCGAGCGTATATTAGGGTACAAACCAGATTTAGAGTTTATGAGGGATAATAAACCAGAAGTGACCCCCAGAGCGAGCTCCCCAATAATAGGACCTACTTGGGATATAGTGGGGAATTTAGTGTACCCAATGTACGCACATTTTACATATTCCCCCCCCCCCCCCTGTCCCCAGCCAGGGTAACGTACTTAATGTCATATGTGGGTATAAACTGCTGTTTGGGTACAGCCGGGCACAGAAGGGAAGGAGCGCTATTTGGTTTTTGGAGCACAGACTTGGACGGGTTTGGTTTTTGGGCACCTTGACACTTTTGCAGAGCTGAAATGCCAGTACAGTGGAATCCCCTGACATGTCACCCCATTTTGGAAACTACATCCCTGAAGGAATTTATCCAGGGGGTACAGTGAGCATTTTTAACCCCCAAGTGTTGCTATAATTTTTTATCCATAAATGAATACGCAGCTGATGGTGAAAATGACAATTTTTCCAGGAATACGTCATTTCAGTGCATAATATGTTGTATCCGGCTTGTATCAGAGATGAACGCTCCAAAAGCTGTTGTGCCCAGGATCCCCGCTCAACAATTTTTGGAGTGTGTGCCTGTGCAGACATAAGCTGTGCACAACATATTGGGCACTGAAATGTCGTATCTATGGAAAAATTTCATTTTTAACTTTTCATTATCAGATGCGCATTCATTTCTGGAAATTAAAAGAATGCAACACTTAAGGGTTAATAATGCTCGCTACCCCACTTGATAAATCCCTTGAAGGGTATAGTGTCCAAAATGGGGTGACATGTCTGCGGATTCCACTTTACTGACAATTCATGGGCTCTGCAAAAGTGGCATGGTGTCCAAAAAGCAAACTGTGCTCCAAAAACCAAAATAGCGCTCCTTCCTTTCCCTTCTGTGCCCAAACTGTAGTTAATACCCACATATGGCATTGTTAAGTATGTTGTCCTGGGTACACCAGTGTCATACATGTGGGCATAAACTGCCATTTGGGCACACAGCAGGGCGCAGATGTGAAGGAGCACTATGTGCTTTTGGAGCACATATTTAGATTGTTGTTTTTTGGACGCCATGTCACATTTGCAGAGACCCTAAAATTGCCCCTACAAAATGAGGGTCTCTTCTTGGGGAATTCCAATTTACTGGCACCCCCAGGGCTCTGCAAAAATAACATGGCGACCAGAAAGTCCCTCTAAATCTATACTCCAAAAGCTAAGAAAACAAAGTGCTCCTTCCCTTCTGAGCCCTGCTCTGTGCCCAAGCAGCAGTTTCTAACCACATTTAATTTTTTTGTCCCTGGGATAGCCCACTTAATAGTTTTAGGAGTTCGTGTCTCTGATGCCACAAAGTGGCCGCAACATATTAGGCACTGAAATTGGATATTTCTTTAAAAACTTTAATTTTCACTTTGTACATTAATTTTTGGGAAGCATTTTTAGGCTCAAAATGATAATACCCCTTGATACATTCCTTGAGTGTGTAGTTTCTAAAATGGGGTCACTTTTGAGTGGTTTCCATTGTATTGGTACTTTAGGGGCTCTGTAAACGCGACATGGCACCTGAAAACTATTCCAGCCACTTCTGCCCTCCTAAAGCCAAATAGCGCTGTTTCCATTCTGAGCCCCACCATGTACCCATACAGCAGATTATAACCACATATGGGGCATTTCTGTGTTCAGAAGAAATTGTGTAACAAACTGTGGGGTGTTTTTTCTTCTTTAACCACTTGCAAAAATTAAAAATATGTCGCTAAATGGACGGTTAATTGGAAAAAAGTAATTTTTCATTTTTACGTCTCAAAGTCAATCAAATCTGTGAAACAGCTGTGAGGTTAAAATGCTCACTATACCCCTTGATGAATTCTGTGAGGGGTGTAGTTTCCAAAATGGGGTCACTTTTAGGGTGTTTCCATTGTATTGGGTCTCTGCAAATGTGACATGGCACCCGAAAACTATTCCAGCAAAATCTGCCCTCCAAAAGCTAAATAGTGCTATTTCCATTTTGAGCCCCACCATGTACCCATGCAGCAGATTACAACCACATATGGGGCATTTCTGTGTTCAAGAGAAATTGTGTAACAAACTTTGGGGAGCTTTTTCTCCTTTGTCCTCTTGTGAAAATGAAAAATTTGGGGCTAAGTTGACGGTTTATTGGAAAAAAAAGTAATTTTTCATTTTAATGTCCCAATGTTAATAAAATCTGTGAAACAGCTGTAGCGTCAAAATGCTCACTATACCCCTTGATATGTTCTGTGAGGGGTGTAGTTTCCAAAATGGGGACACTTTTAGGGGGTTTCCACTGTACTGGTACTTTGGGGGCTCTGCAAATGCAACATGGCACCTGAAAACTATTCCAGCCACTTCTGCCCTCCTAAAGCCAAATAGCGCTCTTTCCATTCTGAGCCCCACCATGTATCCATACAGCAGATTATGACCACATATGGGGTATTGGCGTGTTCAGGAGAAATCGTTAAACTATGAGGTCCTTTTTCTCCTTTAACCCCTTGTGAAAATGAAAACTTTGGGGATAAAGTGACGTTTTAGTAATTTTTCATTTATACATCCCAATGTTCGTAAAATCTGTGAAACAGCTGTAGGGTCAAAATGCTCACTATACCCCTTGATGAATTGTGTGAGGGGTGTAGTATCCAAAATGGGGTCACTTTCAGGGGGTTTCCATTGTTTTGGTACTCTAGGGGCTTTGCAAAGGTAACATGGCACCTGAAAACTATTCCAGCAAAATCTGCTTTTCAAACGTCCAGTGTCGCTCTTTCCCTTCTGTTTACTGCCGAATGCCCAAACTTCAGTTTACACCCACATGTGGGGTATTTCTGTGCTCTGGAGAAATTGTATAATAAACTGGGAGATGCATTTTCTCCTTTAACCCTTTGTGAATGTATTAAATTTAGGGCTAAATGAAGGGATTAGTGGAAAAAAAATGAAATCTCTAAATTTCACCTCGATATTTTAATTCTTGTAAAATGCTTGAAGGGTTAACAAACTTCCCAAATGCTGTTTTGGATTATTTCAGGGATGCAGTTTTGAAAATGGGGTGATTTATGGGGGGTTTATAATATATAGGCCTTTATAATCCCCTTCAGAACTGAAGTGGTCCCTAAAAAATTAGTTTGGGAAATTTTCTTGTAAATCTGGAAAAATCGCTGTTACACTTGTAAGCCTTCTAACATCCAAAATAAATTACAGGACGATTAAAAGATGATGCCGATATATAGCAGAGATATGGTAGATAATATGTATTACAGTAATACCTCGTACATTCGCGAGGTTAGGTTCCAGAGAGGGTCGTGGATCGCGAGGAATCGCGAATGTTTGGTACAAGCGCTTAGAAGCGCTTACAATGCCGGTTTCTAAAGTTTAACCCCTAAATACCAAAAAAACTTTACCCTAGAGTACTGTACAGTATACTAAAGTATACTGTACAGTACAGTATATTAATACATTAATTAATTAATTAATTCATTTGTCTTATACACTCACAGTAAAATGAAACCAATTACCGGGTACGTAACAAATGGGACGCTACTACCCAATAGCGAAGGTTTTTTTTTTTTTTTTAAATTCACAGATATGTGAAAAACAGCAAAATCTATGTATGTTAGGTTCCAATAAAAATATCGCGAATCTGTGAATTCGCAAATTCAGAAACGCGAGTGTGCAAGGTATTACTGTAATGTATTTGGGTGATATGACTGTCTGAATAGCAGAGAATTTCACATTTTTAAAATTGTGATTTTTTTTTTCCAAATTTCCATCAAATATCCTATTTTTTTTTTTTATAAATAAATACAAAAATATTGATTAGTGTTTACCACTAACATGTAGTACAATGTGTCACGAGAAAATAGTCTCAAAATCACTTGTGTAAGTTAAAGCGTCTCAAAGTTCTTGCCACATAAAGTGACACGTCAGTTTTAAAAAACAAGGCCTGGTCCTTAACGCACTTTTGGGCTGTGTCCTTAAGGGGTTAAAGGAGAGACTCCAACATGCACTCTGACAAAAAAAATAAAATAAACCAAATCAGAATCGAAAAATGCCAGCTGGAAGCCCTGCGAGAGGCAACACATATTACTGAGAAATTAGGTCCCACAGGGCAATTTGGATCTGAAAATCTTGTCCATACATCGGCCAGATTTCCTAACCCACACCCAGTTAAGAGGTAGCCTGCTAGATCCTGTGATGCAAGGAGTCCCGTGAGTCCCTCCCTGCCCACGGCTTTACTATACAATACCAAACTATATACGTCAGCAAGCAGGGACTCACAGCATTATAGATCACTATGATGCAAGGAGTCTCTCTCCTGGCTTAAATCAGGCCGGGAAGTCCAGACGATGAACAGAGCGGATTTTCTGGTGTGGTCTGCCCCTTGTGCAAAGAATTAATTGCTATTGTGTCCCTTGCATCACTACTTTTGTATACTACCACAACTGTTGTATACTATGGCTCCCCGGATCATTACACCATCATCTGGAGTAGTGTGTCGCTTCACAGCAAAGGACTGAAGTGCTCACCACAAGGCCTCCATACTCATACCCAGCCATAGTCGAATCCCAAACAGAACCTGGATTTGTAACTAAAGACGATACAATTCCTGTCCTTAGGAATCCAGTTCTCTCGTTCACAAGACCAAAGTAGACAAATGGCAACAGTGGCTGGTTGTCAATAGCAGAGCAAGTTCAAAGAGGGCCTGGATGCCTTTCTTGAACAGAACAACATTACCGGTTATGGGTTCTAGATTTTAAGGGCACGTTGATCCAGGGTTTTATACTGATTGCCAGATTGGAGTTGGGAAGGAATTTTTTTGCCATGAAATGGGGCAATTGGCATAAGCCTCATAAGGGTTTTTTGCCTTCCTCTGGATCAACAATGTAGGGTTATAGGTTGGACTTGATGTACTGATGTCTTCATCCAACCTCATCTACTATGTAACTATTTAATGGGTGCAAGGACACCAAATCTCCTCCTGCTAAGCGCCTGGAAATGGTCCCGGCAGATACAAGGGTATGTAATGAAGGTGCCACCTGTGTCTAGATGGAAACTGTTGAAGATCCTTGTGTTGGTCTGCAAATCAAATAATACTTTCTACTGTTGGACTCTGGGGGCTGTCCTGTGTCTGTTCACAACACCTCCTAACTTCTAGGTGAGAAACGTGCTTGAAGGCAATTCATCAAACAACCATCCTGCTTCTTTCAGTCCAATGAGGCACCCGAACACACACTTCGGAAAAGACCATGGCTGCAACGCCTTGCATTTTTTTTCGCTGCGTTTTCCTCTGCAGACTTTCTGCCCCTATTATACCTATACAGAAAACAACAGCGTTTCCATAGGTAATTTTGAAATTGCAGCGGAAGCGAAAGTGCTGTGGAATATGTTGGCGCTATATAAATAAAAATTATTATTATTATTATTTCCGCTACAGATTTTTTTCTGCAATGTGTGGATGGGATTAGCCAGCGATTCCGCCACGGCCAATATACTGCGTATTCGCAACTTGGGGACCCGATCTTACGCCTCTTGTGGTAAGATCCAGTGTCTATTAAGACCACATTTTTAATCATGTACATATCTACCTAAGACATATCTGTATACTGAGTTTTGTAACAATCTGACATTTCTATCTGGATATCTTGTTTTTGTCATGGAGTATACCTGCATTATGAAGCACTTGTCTGTTTTTTTTTTCACAGAGCTACTGCTATTGTTAACAATAAATATAGTGCATATTTCTGAATAAGAAGTCCCATCAACACCACACAGTAACCTCCTAAACTTCTTATTGGACTCACATGTCTTTTTTGGTACAGTTTTTTGTTTTCTATTTAAAAAGAGGACCTTTCATGTTCTCAGGCACATGCAGTTTTATATATCACTAGAAAGCCGAAAGTGCGCTGAATTCCAGTTATGTGCCCCTGGGCTGGAGCTATCGGTGGTCTTAGTTTCACCGTCCACTGTCAGAAGGGCGTTCCTGACACTCTAGCTTGACTGTGAGGAACGCCCTCCCTGACAGTACCCGTCCATAGCCCTGTACTGTCACAGGGGGCCCTCCTTACAACCCAGCGATGATGCTGAGCTGTGAGGAACCCCCCCAAGTACAAATCTATGGACAAGTACTGTCAGGGAGGGCGTTCCTCACAGTCCAGCTAGAGTGTCAGGAACGCCCTTCTGACAGTGGACCATGAGACTAAGACCACCGATAGCTCCAGCCCAGGGGCACACAGGGGCGGCAGTGCGCTGAATTCAGCACACAGTGCGCTGAATTCAGCGGTATGTAAAACCGCATATACATGACAGGTCCTCTTTAAAGCCAAAAAGGAGTAAGTCACATCACAAAACTAGCATAATTTAATTGATACATTCCTTCTGGGGAATTGATACAGAAGCACTAACAAGCTATGACCTAACAGCAGAGTCATCTTATGTCACAGGTTTTCAATTTGTATTTGTCTTTGAATTAAAAAAAAACAAAAAACAAAAAAAAAAAAAAAAAAAAACACACACACACACTAGAAAGACACAATGGATAGAGCATACTGAGTATCAAACAAACACAGCAAATTTATACTGTAAATGCAAAGTATGAATGTGAGGTTTAAAAATCTCATTTACATTTCTGTAACATACTAAAACACATAAAATGTCCCCGATCCATGGATGGTGGGATTATGGGATTATTTGGATATAGGATCCCTCCATCAACATAAATAATTAAACTGCCTGATCAGGGGGGCAGAAAAGGAAAAAAAAAAAAAAAAGTTTTTGTAAAATGACAATGATCAGTTGAGTTGCTCATATCATGCCATAAACTTATTTTGAAATAATGGCCAAAAATCTCCAACATGTCAGTTTTTTTGGCAGACAAAAGTCTGAAGTTGGCTGCCACAAATGGCTGCAAGCAGTATTTTCTTAAATGACTGTCGGCCATCTAAAATGTAAGGGCTTAGTCAGATGTCTATTGTTACCGGATATGTGGTGTCCATGTTCAACAAGGACAGCAAACAGATCCATTTACTTTTATGATACTACTCAGACATCCATTTTTTTCACATACCTTGAGTCCAATTGAAAAGTAACGGAGACATGCTCTATTTCAGCCAGTTCTGCTGATCGTGGACCTCCTTATAGTCTATGCAATACATGTGTTGTTCATTTTTCACACATCCAAAGGACTGAAAAAAAAAAAAAAAAAAAAAAAAATAATATATATATATATATATATATATATATATATTATTTTTTTTTTTTTTTTTTTCCTCCCTTCTTCACGAATGAGAAAGATGGTTTAACCATGGTTAAAACACAGCAATGAAAACCAGGAAAAAATGGAAGTGTGAAGAAGGATTTATGTGTATGACAAACTTTTGAGTTTATCCACACACTGTAGTAATGCCTTTTTTTGGCATAATTTTACCAAAACCATAGCATTTTGCATTAAAACCCCAGTCATGGACAAGACTTGTAAATAAACTCAAAGGAATTTTTTTTTCCCCCTTTAGAGACTATAATCGTGTGGTTTTTATAGGTGACACACTTATTTTACAGGTTTTACTTTGTGGTCAGTTACCACATTGCAAAACCAACATAAACTGCGGTAAAACACATGTTGTTGCAGATGCAGTTTTTACCTGAACCTCAATCGCAACACCTAAATAGGCCCTTTAAAGAAAAATAAATAAATTAGGTGTGTGTTGGTGCACTTTACAAACCTAAAGCAAAACCCAAAGTAAGAATTAAGTCCCTTACACATGACCATGTGCTATCTGGGATTTTCCAGATAGCACACTGACCCATTCATTTCTTTGGGCCTGTGCACATGACCATGAATTACACAGTCCCGTATGCGGGCTGACAGTCAAAAACTATTCCTATTCCTGTCCGGTTTTGTGGCTGTGTGGCTGCGGCTGCTATTCATTGAATATTCATTCACAGCTAGCAGCTAGCACACGGTCATGTGCAACCCACTTTAGACTAAGGCCCCAAATTGTGGAAAAGCAGCTTTTTTTGTTGCAGAGTTTGCTGTGTTTTCTTGGAGCCAAACCCAGGAGTGACTACAAAAGGAAGGGGAAATATATAGGAAGTTCTTATACTTCTTACTTCTGCTAAATCCATTCCTGGCTTTGGCTCAAATAAACAGCAGCAAAAAAAAAAAAAAAAAAATTATATATATATATATATATATATATATATATATATATATATTATACTGCTTTTCTGCATTGTGAGGCCTTAGCATTAATATCATAAATATGATAAATGAAAAATATAGTGCTAATATAGGGCATTGCTATATCCACTACCACAGTTATAAAATATTCAAGAGACATTTTTAGTAAGAAAAGTAGAGAATTTTTAAGACCTGAACTGGAGTTGTATAAAATACATCAACCCCAAAAAAGTTCCTGTCAATTTCTACACCTATTCTATAATTTTACACCATTTCATGAAACTCCCTGTGTGAATGAGTCCTTACTATTTGCACTTTTCCAGCATAACAGATCATTTTAGCATCTACAGCACATGTATCTAAATAAATCCCATTGTAATGCAAAAAGCTGTGTGGTGGGACAGAAAGTGACATAGTAAATGCAGGGCACACACCATGAGAGGATTTGTCCAGCCCAGGTCCACCATTATGGGAGCACTGTTATACATGTGGTCCTCTGCCCGGCCACTACTGATATGTAGTGGAAGGTACATACATGCAGTACTATGAGGCCAAGACATACTGTATCCTCCAGCATTACACCCAGAACAGCTGCAGCAACTTCTTACCTCCAGTGTTGTCCTATACAACTGCAGGCACACGGTGTGCTGCCACCATGAGTAGGCGCTGTGGAGCACGTCACATCCCCTTATCAACAGAGATTGGCCTCCCCTGTGCGATGTCACCTCATCATGTCCCTGACTAGTCAGCTCATTAACCCCTCACTAATCTGCTGTCCAGCAACACCTGGGGACTATTTCCACCTGGTGACTACTTCCTAGCGGCCAGTGCAGTGCCAGACACTCTCCATACACTGTTTATCTTGCTGTTTCAGGGTGAATGTGAGAAGCTGCACCCTTCAGCCACCCCGGGAGTATGAGAGCCCAGGTTCAGACTACAAACACAGGGAGGAATGGGGCGCTACATACCTCTCCTGTCTGCCCCCTCTATGCACACTTCCTCTTTGTTCCCCACAGATGAAATAATCTTTAGTGTGACAAGTCCCTCTAAAATTCCCCAAATGTTCCTGAGAGAAATTCCTAGTGAAGTGGTTTCAGATGCAGACACTCACCCGGGGTGACACACCAGTCACTTGTAAGGAGGCCTTAACCCTTTCCATACACAAACACGTCAGGCCTAGGAAGAAGTACAGACTGCTCAGAAGTGATGTTGAAGAAGTAGTAATCCTGCTCTGAGTCTACCTGGCAGGTTCTTGATAACAATACCTCAGGCTAAGGCCATGCAGCATTTTTGGCTCTTGCGGAAATGCAGAAGAAAAAAAAGCTGTGTTTTACGGTAAAGTGATTGAAATGTGTTTAACCACTTCGTTACCTGGTTAGTTCCCCTGGTTCAGGACCGGACACATTTTTGGGGGTTTTCGTACATGCGGTTTTGAGAGCTATAATATTTTTTACTTTGGGTTATTCAAATAATTTTTGCACATTTTTTTCGGTGATAAATAGGGCTTTATTTTTATGTTGTTTTTATTTTTTCATGTTTTTTTCTTTATTTTAATTTCGAGAAAATGTAAACAAAAAAGAAGGGGAAATGTCTTGATTTTTACATTTTTGCTTTTTTTTTTTTAATAACACAAAGAGCTACTGAAATAAAAAAAAAAATGAAATAGTTTTCCCTTTTCGTTACGGTCATTTTTACTTTGGTGACACCTATTGTCATTGGGGACGGGGCCTTCACTTTTTTTTTTTTTTTGTGCCCCTAACCCATAAGGTCCTAATAGACCTTTTTATTTTAATTTTTTTTTTTTTTTTTATGATTTTTCCTGTAACAGTTACAGGAAGAATACAGCCTTCTATGCTGTACTCCAGAGCTGATTTAGGTCCAGCAGGACCCAGCAGCTCTCGGAGTTCCCGTCTCCCTTGCATTCATGTGACTGCTGGGTCAGAGGGGATCCGTGTCATGGAGGTGTGCACACAGCTCTTGGTAAGGCAGGGACAGTAATAAACGGTCCCTGCCTTCCTTATGGGATGTCCGGCATCCTGATCCCAAAGCAGCACGATTTAATTCAGTGGGCTATTCTTGCAAGGGCGACCAGGTAGGTTCTTGCTACAATGTTAGCCTTAAAGAGGACCTTTCACGTCCTCATGTATATGCGGTTTTACATACCGCTAGAAAGCCAACAGCGCGCTGAATTCAGTGCACAGCCGGCTTTCCCGTTATATGCCCCGGGGCTGGAGATATCGGGGGTCTAAATTTCACCTTTCACTGTCAGAAGGGCGTTCCTGACAGTCTAGCTGAGCTGTGAGGAACGCCCTCCCTGACTGTACCCGTCCATAGCCCTGTACTGGGGGGGCGTTCCTCACAGCTCAGCGTCATCACTGGGCTGTAAGGAACGCCCCCTCCGATAGTACTCGGCTCAGAGAGAGGGGGGAGTTCCTTACTGCCCAGTGATGACGCTGAGATGTGAGACTGTCAGTAACGCCCTTCTGACAGTCAACGGTGAAATTTAGACACCCGATATCTCCAGCCCCGGGGCATATAACGGGAAAGCCGGCTGTGCGCTGAATTCAGCGCGCTGTCGGCGTTCTAGCGGTATGTAAAACCACATATACATGAGGACGTGACAGGTCCTCTTTAAAGCTATATTAGGGAATTGCTTGAAGAACCATTTCCTGATATTTAGGTTAAGGGTATGTTCACACATGGCAAATATACAGTTGACTTTTCATTGCAGAACTGTGTTCAGAAAATCTGCCGTGTATTACACTACCAACAAAGTAGCTGAGAGTTTACCAAATCTCCTTGAAAGAAATGCACAGCGGAAATTGACCTGTGGTGTGGAATATAAATGGGTTATGCCATGAAAAGCATTTATCTTCTATCTGCTGGCACTCCCACGATCCCCAGAATGGGGGGCCTTTCTCCCCCCTACTGCACATTCAGCCAGTCCGCAGCCCGGCTGAATGTAGGTGTGACTTGTGGTGGATGGTGCTCCCATTCACTGCTATGGGAGCGTCAGAGATAGCTGACATACAGCACTCAGCATTCTGAATTGAATGGGAGCGCTGTCCACCACCAGTCACATCTATATTCAGTCTGGCTGAATACAGGACTCCCTGATCTCAGGATTGGTGGGTTCTCAGTGATCAGACCCCCGCTAGTCAGTTATTTATGCTCCATCCTATGGAATCACTCCTTTATATCAGCCACATGTCAATGTATGCTGTGGATTTTCACAGTGAATTTCACCCTTTGCTGCTGAAAATCCACAAACTATCACTCCTGTGTGGATGTAACCTAAGGCAACAATGTGGGGGGAATTTACTAACCCCCAGTTTTCTTGTGTAAATGTGATGCATCTTTGGCAAACAACCCTGTATTGAGTCAGAGGTGCACAATAACCAAACTCTATGGGAATATGGACTAGCAACATATGAATCTTTTTGTAACTCCCATACACCTCAATAAAGAACACCATATACAAGTGCGACCACCTCTACAGTGACTTCTATAGGGAGCTGTACCTGCCATGAATTGTAAAACAAAGATCACTGTCACCACAAACTTGGTACCAACTGATACCCATGGCTTGTTAAAGGGGTTATCCAGGATTTAGGTCTTCATGGCCTATCCTTAGGACAGGCCATAAATATCTGATTGTGGGCCTGGCAGCTGGCCCCTGTAGCGATCAGTTGTATGGGGCTGCTTTTCTTGCTTTTACTATATACAACACAGGGCCAAAAGCAGATAGCTCCAGTGCCTGTATAGTGGCCAGACGCTGGTACTGCAGTCCATATGTAGTATTGGTCCCCAGCTACTAAACAGGGCACAGGGCCACTTGCTACAGGCCCAATGTTATGTATAATGTGGCCATTGGAAGCAGCCCTGTACAGCAGATCGGTGTGGAGGTTCAATGGCAGCTCCCCAAAATTTCCTAAGGAAAGGCCATAAAAACCTGAATCCTGGACCTACCCTTTAAAGTGATATACCCCAAAGGGAAACCACTGAGAAATATACAGAATGTTGATTTGTACCATAGATATCTGCTACAAAATATCACACATTATTTTGTTTATAGGAAAATGTTAACCCCAGTAGTTATCTATAAAAACACAAAGCAAGGCTCCCAATAAAATAAAATAATCTCTTTAGATATACTTATCCGCCATTTTTGGATATGATGGCGTCCAGTGTCAGTTCACTTAAAGCTACAGTGGCTGCCTTTGGTAGAGTGCTAGTATTTGGGAAACATGGATGTGCTGCCTTAAAGGTAGGAGTGATGTTTGTTTTTCTATGTACTTGAGTGTAATTCTATGCTAAAATGTATTCCATTAGTCTAGAAAGAAATTCTGGAGCGTCTGACCTTTGGAATGTGCGGCTGATGGTGGAATATGAAGGTGTAACTCTTTTTTGGCCAGCAGACAAATTCAGTTTCCAAGTGGAAAAATACGTCCTTGTTGACCAGTATTAATCAGTTTTACCTTTTAAAGTAGTAATTCTCATATTTTACATATACAGCACATGGACAGTGTAATGATAGCATTGATAGAAAGAGTCCATTGATAGAAAGGGTCCAGCTCCAGCAGCCGCTACCGGGCCCTGGGGGGTCCCCAGTGGTCCCTCTGCCATATAAAATATTCCTATATTCTAAATGGCTAGGTAGGGGCCCCATTACAGATTTTGCATTAAGACCCCAATCTTCAGGTTACACCTCTGATACCGCCCCCCCCCAAATATATATAGCTGGGACCTGCAGGCAGTTTATGGCAGACCTCCTACATGTCCCAAATTACAAGTTTGGAACTCTACATACTGTATAACTACTATGACATCACAACTGTTTCATTCGGGTTATATGTTGTGATGTAAAAAGTGTTTTGTCAGGTAAGCTGCTACGACAACACAATCTGGTTTCAATGAGGTTAACAGCTGTCTGTGATATCACAAGTATGTTACTTGTGATGTATTATTCTGTGAAATGTGTATCACTCAGGTAAACTGCTGTAACAGGTAAACAACTCTGATATTATAGGAGATTTTTGATCAGGTAAGTAGCATAACATAACATGTACATCCAGCACAGTCAAGAAGTCTTCATACTAGGTAAATCAGGGTTGATAGCTGTCACCAAATGATTTTCTATTATGCCTTGGGCAGCAAGAGAGTCTATCTCAGCCATGTGACAGCAGAAGTGTCTGTCAGAGAGGTACAGTACTATGCAAAGTATATCTCATCTATCTCATAGAATGTAAGCTCTTGCAAGCAGGGCCTCACTCCTATTGTTTGATACTGTATGTTTATTTCTTTGTCACATTGTAATGTCTCATATTGCTCTGATTTGTAAAGTACTACGGAATATGCTGGCGCTATATAAATAAAGTTATTCTTATTATTTATGCATCGCAACTTGTTTTAATCCCTTACAGTAAACTCACATCTGCTGTATTTCACATACAACTAAGCAGTACAGTCATAATGATAATAATACAGTTACGTAGTATAGCAATACATTAATAATGATATAATTTAATAATAATGTAACTTGTATAGCTCCAACATATTCCGCAACACTTTACAAATCAATGGGGGCGTGAAGATACAATATTAGACATTACAAATCAACAAAATATTAACATATCAAATAATATGAATTAAGGTCCTGATCACACGAGCTTACAATCTACATATTAATATATGGTGTGTCGTAATTATTTGTTTTGAAATCCAATTTTTAATAAAATGACATTAGTTAATACCATCATTTAATCGTGCCTCGAAACCCCGAGGAAAGCAAGCAGCCATATTCATAACTAGGTCCTCTCCCCACCTGCCATGCTGCTTATGTGGCACACTGTGGAATGCGTAAGGAGGACCAGACCTGTGATGATTCATTGCCACTAGCTAATCCAGAATGTCAGCGATAACTCGTCTGCAAGACAATACTACGTCTGTTAAATAAAACAAAGATTACATGTCTGTTGTGATAAAGTAAAATATTCTACATGAATAAAAACAGTAAAAATTTATGAACGTCATAATTTAACTTAGCTACCCAGCACATACCGTATGTACAGATTACTGTATATCAGTGTTCTGTAAACTACCAGTATATCATGACAACTACTGATTATGATGGGAATTGTAGTCACAAATAATTGCACACCACTACTGTTTATGGTATGAGTAAAGTCTAATGCACAAAACAGAACCGTGTGCATCCAGTCTATACAATCGCACAAAATGAGTTCCTATAATTTCAAACTGCAGATTTGTAGGCACCCTTGTATGGCATCATATTACAGATGATCGCTCCATAATTCTGTAGTGCAACCGATTTAACGTGGCATAATTTTTTCTGTTGGACTTGGTATGCCTTGTGTGAAATTGAAGGGATAAGAAAGTAATGTATGGGCCTATGGGACGTCTATTATTTCAATATAATGGCTCCATACATATTAAATCATGTATTGTAGCTGTAGTACAGTCATGTGCCTGAGGCCTCTAACCTAAACTAACTTAAAGAGGATGTGTCACAAAATACTAAATACCATACATTATGTGATTCTTGCTCTGCCCCTGATCAATTTGGTGTTTTTATTTTTAAATTCCATCAACTCATTGAAAAGATTTGGCCCCCTGGAAGATTATATGTAAGCTAGTTCTGATTCTCCAAGTGGGCGGCAACCTTATATTTTTGTATGAGAAAATAAAAGGTTCCCACCCACATAGAGAATCAGAGCTGGTTTACATATCATCTTCCAGGGTCCATATGTTCTGAATGGGTAGATGCTTGGTGACAGGTCCTCTTTAAGTTTGCATAAATGAATAGTACTCTATTTCTGGCCATTATATGACTTGGATTCTGCATTTTTAGTGCTTTTAACCCCTACAGGCTCTCTCTGTAGGTTTAATTTCTCTCTGAGCTGGTGAGTGAAGACTACTTGCCATGCCTGCACTCAGAGAATAGGGTAGAATCTGCTCCATAACTGTCTCTGTCTCTCTCTCTCTCACACTCAGAAAGAGCCCCCAAACCATACAGAACATATAAAGGGAAGAACTGACATATACTGATGTAAATAAAGCATTTTTGTTGTTATAGTAAGTTTCTATATCAGGCTAAACCTTTGTTTCTGCTACTACTTCTCTTTCCCTCTTCTCACTCCTCCCCCTACCCTCTCCATATACTTCTATAGACATGTGTAATCTTAGTCATATGACCTGCAGTCCATTTCAAGATGGCTATAGCAAAATAGTATGAAAATCAAATTAGAGGGTGGAAAACAGCCTGATAGACGCATTTTATCTGAACAAAAGTTTACTATAATCGTATGTACTATTGATTTATACAAAGTCTGTTGAAAAGTTAGGGTGTATTCACATCTGCGTCATTTGATCCTTTCTTCTGGTCCATTGTAGTACCAGAAGAATGGATTTTTATTTTTTCCTACAATCAAATTCCTCAAAATTCTTTAGTTTTAAACAAGACCAAAATTGGTATCTTACCTGAAAGTATTTTACTTCTTCCTTGATCTTACTCAATTTTATATGAAAAGCATTTTAAATTCATGGTATTCTTACAAATGTTTAAAACACTGAAAAAAAATAGTGTATGTGAAGTTCTAAAATATGCACAGGGATATCTAAAACTTTTAACATCCAAGCAAAAAAAAGAAAAAAAAATATAAACTTATTTTGATGTCCTCACATTCCTTACGCTAGGGTCCCACCTGCGTTCAGGAAACCTAATCCGCTTAAAAAAGAGGTTACTTTTGGAAACCCGCAGACCCAATAGACTATAATGGGGTCTGCCGGGTTTCTGCCCGAAAAGGGCAGAAAATGCAGAGAGAATACCATAAATCTTTCAGTTTACACATTGAGCTTCACAATAAGCTGCCACTTCCTGTTTAATAGAGGTCACTTCTCAGCAGTCATCTCATAACACAGATATCACAGGATTCACCAGAGACAGTTTATCTCTTCCCTTTAACTTCTCATTGACTTAAGTACAGGATAGAGAGCATGCACAGAAAACACTCCAAATTACAAAAACAGGCAAATTTATAAAGACTGGTGTGCAGGGCACTAGTCTTAATTATCCGCTATGTTAGTGTCAGATGCAGGGCTGGCGTTGAGGGGGGGGGGGGGACTGGGCAATTGCCCAGGGTCCCCACACCCATAGGGGCCCCATACTTTGCCTACTGTTAGGACTAATGATTGGGTGTAACGTCTCTTCCGTTTCGGGTCTCGGCGCCGCCCTCCACTCGCACGCTGTGGTGAAAGAGGCGTCTTCAATTTGGTTCTTTGTGTAAGCTTCTTGATGCTCAGTCTGAACACTGTCCTAGTTCTCTTGCTGTGTAAAACCACACCCGTGTAATTAGGAACATTTCTCTCTGGACTGCATAGAGTTAATCTCTTCCTGGCCTGAGTGATTGACAGCCTGTGTACCTATCAGCTCTGGGGCTGGTCCCAGACTTTCTATAAACAGGTTGTCAGCCCTCACATGGTGGTCGGTTATTACACTTGTGTTTTGCCTGTTGTCTTACCAAATTCCTTGATACTTTGCAACTTGATTCTCTGACCCTTTGGCTTGCCTCTGACTATTGTCTTGGATTTTGACTTTGTACTGCTTGCTCGTTTGTTACTGACCCCTTGGCTTCCTGACCTCTCTTTTGTTGTTTGTGCGTCCTGTCTTCGTTCTGTGTTGTCACTTATTCAGTGTAGAGACCGGCTCCAAGTTGTTCCTGTCATTAGGACAGTGAGACAAGTAGGAAGGGACAGTGGCTGGGGTGAGATTAGGGCTCACTTGTCTCTGTCCTTCGTCCCAGACCGCTGCAGTAGTGTCAGGGTTGCTACGTTTGGCAAGACCCTTATATTGGGATTAGACAAAAGAATTAGTAGATGCAGGGTCTGCTGATCGCGGCTTGTAAAGCTTTCTGGCACAGAAGCAGCCTGTTCCCCCAACCCCCTCCTCCTCACAAGCAGTGACTCATCCAGCAGATCATAAGGTGAAGGAGGAAGTCTGCTGTGATGTAAGAGCTTCACTACTGCCAGACAGAGCTGCACATGAGCTTCCTCCATTTCCATTGCACCCTGCAATTCAGCTAAATGTGAGTGTATTTTTTGGGCAAAATATGTACTTTTAATATATATATATATATATATATATATATATATATATATATATGTTTACAGTATGTCTTATCTACTGTGTGAGTACTGCATGTTTGTAGACACGCATGTGTAATATATGTTAGTTGCAAATTGTGCCTCTTTTATGACAGAATTTTGGCACACAGTAGTAAATCTGCCCCAAATAGGTGTAAAGCAGTTGAGTTGCAATATCAAACCAGCCACTACACAGAGAACAGACCTATCTGCTCTGTTCTCCCTATAGAACAGCTGATTTCTGACTTAAAGTAAAGGTTTAGGCCATCAGTATCAGATATGTTGGTGACCACTGCTGATCTGATACTGATGATCTATCCTAAGGATAGGTTATCAATATAATTTGTCCGGAAAACCCTTTAAGCCTCAGCCTAAAATGCTCCAGATTTATCATCTAGCATTAGCCTCTGAGATAAATTTGGAGCATATTTAGACTGCCTAGTAGTTGAGCAGAATTTTACACCAGAATTTTGTAGCACATTGTCGTATTTTAAGCCACAACCCTTTTTGGCTAAGCAATGTCACTATGTATAGTCGGAAAGATGGTCTAAAACCAGATGCACCTAACATGTACCTAAAATGTGCCTACTTTAATCCAGAATTCAGGCATAGCCACCACCGTATCCCCCCCCCCCACCAGGGCTGTGGAGTCGGTACGTCAAAGCCCCGACTCCGACTCCGACTCCTCAATTTCCCCTGACTCCGACTCCAACTCCGACTCCGACTCCACCAAAATAGGCACCGACTCCACGACTCCGACTCCACAGCCATGGCACTGCTAAACCTTATAGGTTCACTCAGAACTCAGTCCCATCATTATATGAGGAATAGATCAGACCTTTACAGGACATTTCATCATTTTCAACATTTCATCATTTTCCCAAATTCTTATGAAAATATATTCAGCACATACTGCATTGTACTACTAACTGTACCAATTTATTATATATTTTGGGAGTCGGAGTCGGTCCATTTTATACCGACTCCGTATCCACCAAAATAGACACCCCGACTCCACGACTCCGACTCCACAGCCCTGCCCCCCACCCCAGTGTAATCGCTTGACATTGATGCCCACTTTATACTGTTGGCAACAGTTCTGTTTTCCATAAAGATCTGTAACAGTATGCAGTCTAGAAAGTGTTTATCTATGCAGACTGCTGATGGTACTCATATAGTATAACCTTTATCTCAACAGCCAAATCCCTGTCCAAGTTTACATAATTGCATGTATACAGATAATGGTGCTCACTTGATTTATTCTCCGCTCACAACTATTGCTGCTCTAGTGTCTCTTTTAAGATTCATAATGTCTGCTGAAGATGTTATGAGTGCTGGAGGATGGCAGTACAATCCATACTTACACTGCAATGAACTGACTGCTATTACAAACATATACTTTGCCAATATTTTCATTCATAGCTTTTAGCTGTTCCACGAGCCCAGCTCTCACTGAGCATACACTTAATAGAGTTCCAATGAGCTGTAACCATTCTCCTTAGATGATGTTTTTTCAAGTGGTTCCCACAGGTTATAATATGATTTATTTAGTATTTCAGCTCGGTGTCTCTGTCAAAGTAGATAGAATGCTTTTAGTGTCCTTTAAAAATATTATATTTAGTAATCTATAAATCACAGGTTTGTGGTAAAGCACAAATGGAAGCAAGAGTTTTCCTCTCAAGCAGACTGTGTCATACAAAAACATGAGCTCAATAAGCCTTGCTTGTAACAAAGACTATTTTATCTAGCACAGTACATGGCTCTGTGGCTAAAGTCAGTCACTCTCTGTACTGCGTTGTGGAATATGTTGGTGCTATATCAATAATATTAACTGATATTTTTATAGCATGTCTTATTGTTCTGTACCGCTGGTCAATTACTTTTACGTGAGGATCTAGCACAAGTGCTTTAGACCTTCACCTATGGGTGCCTCTGGAAAGCAAGAATGAGTTTCTATTCTGCTGCCTCCCAAGAAGAAGCATTTCTGTTAGTGAGTCAATAGGCGTACTGTGTCCTTTATTAAGGAGATATTGCCTCTATGAGGCCACCATGAGGTGTTCAGGGACTTATTAGACCATGCATGCCCTGCTAAGTATTCTGGGAAAGAAACATCCAAGCAAGTCCTCCTTGGTGAAAAGTAGAACTTGCTATAGCATCACCTTTTGGAAGGTAACTCCCTATAGATCAGTGCATGTTTTTCTTGAAACCTAGTAGCATAATCTGGGAGGAGGTATTCTGGATTGGCTTTATTTCCAGATTGCTTTTAGGTTTCACAAAAACCTGGCATTGATCTAGAAAGAGCTACCTTCCAAAAGGTGGTGCTAGAGCAAGTTCTACTCTTCCACCAAGGGGGACTTATTTGAATATTATTTTCCCACATTTCTATAAGGGTGTATTTGCATACATCAGTTTGTGGATATTTCTTCGACTATCCCATTCATTTTCATGGGGCTTGCCGAAACCCATGTGCTTGCTGTCAAAAGAACTCCTTTTAGATGAATGGAACTGAGTTTCAACTACAAAAAGTTCTGCAACAAATCTGCAGTGTGTTACCATACCTATATGCTGTGTGCACACAGGACATTCAAATAGTGTGATATCTGCCAGCAGTCTTGCCATCAAGTGACCTGATGGATTGTATAGTACCAGCGTGGTTTATGAGATTTACCAAATCTCAACCCACCTGCTGTAACTAAAACCCGTACCGCAGACTGATTTACATTCTAGACTTTAAACATGCATTTTATTTTACACTGTGGGTTTAACCCACAGCTTTCAATGTATACACTGCAATAGCTGAAAGCAGCAAA
This sequence comes from Leptodactylus fallax, assembly GCA_947044405.1. Classification (NCBI taxonomy): domain Eukaryota; kingdom Metazoa; phylum Chordata; class Amphibia; order Anura; family Leptodactylidae; genus Leptodactylus; species Leptodactylus fallax. The sequence goes on from CAMRHE010001349.1 coordinate 98,352, forward strand.
AGGCAAGCTGTGATATTTGCATGCCTGCCAAAGCATTTTGGTGGTTTGAAAAGCCTCTCTTCTGATATTCGGCAGAATCAGCAGCGGAGTCTTCTACGGAGATTCCGACACAGATGTGAACCTAGCCTTAAAGAGTCATCCGATAACAGGGAACATGGGCGCTGCATGGTGCTCCTCACATACATAGACTTGGACGATCCACAGTAGGAATAGTTTTCCATTATAACTGGAAACTACGAGTTATGTGCTCAAAAGTACTAAACACATACTGTAGTTTCCATTATAATAAACCCACTATTCCCATTGTGGATCATCCAAGTTAACTATTTGAGGAGTACTGTGCAGTATCCATCTTTCCCAAGATCAGATGACTCTAATATCGTAGATTCTATGGTTCTGAGTGAAGGGACCTATACTATTCTTGCTACATGTTCTAAATGTTGGCAAACCTCTATCTATTGTCCTATTTTGGCTGCTATGAGCATTGAGCCTCATCTTGTACAATGCCACCAGGTAAGCGTGGACAAGCATTATCTATGCCTATCCATTTTTATTAAGCGATCCTTCACAATGTTGCACCCTTCTTGTTCCTTTTTGTTTTATACTGGTACCTCTCTAGAAGAATTAATATTAATGTTTAGGAACCCTATAAAAGCAACTATGCAATGTATATGTTTCCTTAGACTTTGCTCACATCTGTGTTGGCATTTCTGTTTTCGTTTCACTATAGGAACATAATCCCAAAAGGGTGCAGATACATCATATGATGGCACAAATCCTAATGGAACCCATTGGCTATAATGGCGTCAGTTTGGTGTCCATTATGATGTCCATCATTTTGCAGGACTAATTTGTCTTTATCTACCTGGCACCAGTAACTATGAGCATATGTAGCAGAGTTAAGGTTATCTAATGATGACTGACTTGTATATCACAATAAGGTTTTATATAAGAAAAGAAATGTAGAAAACAATCATTGGTTTGATGGACATTAGATGAATGTAATAGTATACAGTATACATGTGTATTCAGCTGCTGTGGTAGTATTACCGTAATTTAATTTGATCACATTTCACAATCATTATATATGATAAGATAATATCTGGTTCTCAGTGTATTACATTTATCCTATAGGGTTCTATATGACCATTCTTTCATTAACAAACCATTAACCACACCATTAAAAAACTGCAGCAGTCAGTAATGCTTGTGAAGGGTAGCTGAACAAGAGGTAGGTCGGAATGCGAACAGGCATTTTATAATGAATACCTCCTATGGGAAAAAATAAAGCTCATGTGACTGCCATTAATATATGGAACATAATGGACTGAGCTTAGCAATGATAGATTCATCATTATAATAAATAAGTTAAAGAGTAGTCATCTCTACTATACAAGTTAATTCTGTCCATCTTTCAGGTTATTTTGATATACCCCTTTTGGCAAGGTAATTTTGCTTACCTGTATGTCTGTACAGAGTGGCAGGCAGCAAGATATATTGTGTTGGTAGGAAAAAGATTATCCCATTTACATGTTGTTTTCTAACCTTCAGTACTTAATAGACCAGAATCCTATCTAGTGCCAGATTGTACTTTAGAGGGGCCTACCATCTGTAGCATCAAATATGTAATGTGTTAGATGTGGAGTCAGGGATGTGATGTGTTATACAAACAGGAGTCCGGGAGGTAAGGTAAGCTATATGTAAAATTAGAAAGTTGATAGCACCAATACTATACTGTGCCAAGCAATAAGACAGTACTTCAGAACATCAGCACAATGGCGATACTGTATATTGGTCAGTAAAACATATGCCGAATAACACCAAACATATAAGACTCAATATATATCTAAAGATGCGCTAACCTATCTTGAGTAGGGACTGTAATGGAATTACATCTTAAACAATTCCCATTATTGGAATTGTTGTTTAAGCACTGCCCAAATACACTACAGGAACTGTTGATCAGGTGGTAAGCAAAATAAGCTACCTAAAATTCCACATTGCTCTAGCTGATAGAGTCTAATGCACCCTGACATTTTCACCAGAGCCCACTGAAAGGCTGCTTGAACTTTAGCAGAATCAGGACCAAGGTTACCATACCGGAGCTAGCATAAGAAAATAGGTGCATATGCAGACAAAGACCAGACCTACATGCAGGGTCAAAACCTGGAGAGTACAGGAATATCCGAATCAGTAACAGAAGAATAACATTGTCCAAGCCAGGCTTGAGTCCAGAAGTTCACACACAAAGCCAAAACAAATAGTCAGAAAAACAAGTCAAGATCAGTAACCAGGGATTCAGTAGATAAACAGGTAACTTCAGAGAACACAACCTAATTACAATAAATAGCAGGCACCCGAGTAGCACCAAGTAAAGTGTAAATACCCCGTATACTGCTGTATGATATCCTGCCTGTAGAGTGTGCTACAGATAGATAGGGGAGCAGAATCTCTTGTTATGTACAGTGGGGGAAAAAGTATTTAGTCAGCCACCAATTGTGCAAGTTCTCCCACTTAAAAAGATGAGGCCGGCCTGTAATTGACATCATAGGTAGACCTCAACTATGGAGACAAAATGAGAAAACAGATCTAGAAAATCACATTGTCTGATTTTTAAAGAATTTATTTGCAAATTATGGTGGAAAATAAGTATTTGGTCAATAACAAAAGTTCATCTCAATACTTAGGTATATATCTTTTGTTGGCAATGACAGAGGTCAAACGTTTTCTGTAAGTCTTCACAAGGTTGGCAAACACTGTTGCTGGTATGTTGGCCCATTCCTCCATGCAGATCTCCTCTAGAGCAGTGATGTTTTGGGGCTGTCTCTGGGCAACACGGACTTTTAACTCCCTGCAAAGGTTTTCTATGGGGTTGAGATCTGGAGACTGGCTAGGCCACTCCAGGACCTTGAAATGCTTCTTACGAAGCCACACCTTCGTTACCCTGGCGGTGTGCTTGGGATCATTGTCATGCTGAAAGACCCAGCCACGTTTCATCTTCAATGCCCTTGCTGATGGAAGGAGGTTTGCACTCAAAATCTCACCATACATGGCCCCATTCATTCTTTCATGTACACGGATCAGTCGTCCTGGTCCCTTTGCAGACAAACAGCCCCAAAGCATGATGTTGCGACCCCATGCTTCACAGTAGCAGTAGCAGTAACATAGTGTGTTACTGACGGTAGCCTTTGTTACGTTAGTCCCAGCTTTCTGCAAGTCATTCACTAGGTCCCCCCGTGTGGTTCTGGGATTTTTGCTCAACGTTCTTGTTATCATTTTGACCCCACGGGGTGAGATCTTGCGTGGAGCCCCTGATCGAGGGAGATTATCAGTGGTCTTGTATGACTTCCATTTTCTAATTATTGCTCCCACATTTGATTTCTTCACACCAAGCTGCTTGCCTATTGCAGATTCAGTCTTCCCAGCCTGGTGCAGGTCTACAATTTTGTTTCTGGTGTCCTTCCACAGCTCTTTGATCTTCACCATAGTGGAGTTTGGAGTGTGACTGAGGTTGTGGACAGGTGTCTTTTATACTGATAACAATGTCAAACAGGTGCCATTACTACAGGTAATGAGTGGAGGACAGAGGAGCCTCTTAAAGAAGAAGTTACAGGTCTCTGAGAGCCAGAAATCTTGCTTGTTTGTAGGTGACCAAATACTTATTTTCCACCATAATTTGCAAATAAATTCTTAAAAAAATCAGACAATGTGATTTTCTAGATATGTTTTCTCATTTTGTCTCTCATAGTTGAGGTCTACCTATGATGTCAATTACAGGCCGGCCTCATCTTTTTAAGTGGGAGAACTTGCACAATTGGTGGCTGACTAAATACTTTTTTCCCCACTGTATGTGTATTGTGTATGGGAGACATCATAGCTGCTAGACTCCACCAACTACAGATCTTAGAGGACAACGGGCAATTAGAGATAGCATCAACAGAGAACAAAACTTTTATAATATGTCATATGGAAGTCATATAATAGTCAACAATGTGCTACTCCTCATGGTCACATGAGATTATTCTGAAAAGTTACCTATTATGACAGATACATACTCTTTGAATTTGACTTAATGGGTTATTCCCATCTTACCAAATCACTGCTGAGATGGGAATTACTAGCTGCAAGTCCCATACACCAGAGTGGCAAGCAAGCAGCGCTGCTCTACAGTACAGTCATGGCCAAAAGTTTTGAGAATGATACAAATATTAATTTTTACAAAGTCTACTGCTTCAGTTTTTCTAATGGCAATTTACATATACTCCAGAATGTTATAAAGAGTGATCAGCTTAACAGCAATTACTTGCAAAGTCAATATTTGCCTAGAAAATGAACTTTATCCCCCAAAACACATTTCAACATCATTGCAGCCCTGCCTTAAAAGGACCACCTAACATCGTTTCAGTGATTGCTCCATTAACACAGGTGTGGGTGTTGATGAGGACAGGGCTGGAGATCAATCTGTCATGATTAAGTAAGAATGACACCACTGGACACTTTAAAAGGAGGCTGGTGCTTGCCATCATTGTTTCTCTTCTGTTAACCATGGTTATCTCTAAAGAAACACGTGCAGTCATCATTGCACTGCACAAAAATGGCCTAACTGGGAAGAGTATTGCAGCTAGAAAGATTGCACCTCAGTCAACAATCTATCGCATCATCAAGAACTTCAAGGAGAGAGGTTCCATTGGTGCCAAAAAGGCTCCAGGACGCCCAAGAAAGACCAGCAAGCGGCAGGACCGTCTCTTAAAAGTGTTTCAGCTGCGGGATGGGGCTACCAGCAGTGCAGAGCTTGCTGAGGAATGGCAGCAGGCAGGTGTGAGTGCATCTGCACGCACTGTGAGGCGGAGACTCTTGGAGCAAGGCCTGCTCTCAAGGAGGGCAGCAAAGAAGCCACTTCTCTCCAGAAAAAACATCAGGGACAGACTGATATTCTGCAAAAGGTACAGGGAGTGGACTGCTGAGGACTGGGGTAAAGTCATTTTCTCTGATGAATCCCCTTTTCGATTGTTTGGAACATCTGGAAAACAGCTTATTCGGAGAAGAGGTGAGCGCTACCACCAGTCTTGTCTCATGCCAACTGTAAAGCATCCTGAAACCATTCATGTGTGGGGTTGCTTCTCAGCCAAGGGAATCGGCTCTCACAGTCTTGCCTAAAAACACAGCCATGAAGAAAGAATGGTACCAGAATGTCCTCCAAGAGCAACTTCTACCAACCGTCCAAGATCAGTTTGGCGCTCAACAATGCCTTTTCCAGCATGATGGAGCACCTTGCCATAAAGCAAAGGTGATAACTAAATGGCTCAGGGAACAAAACATAGAGATTTTGGGTCCATGGCCTGGAAACTCCCCAGATCTTAATCCCATTGAGAACTTGTGGTCAATCATCAAGAGACGGGTGGACAAACAAAAACCAACAAATTCAGACAAAATTAAAGCATTGATTCTGCAAGAATGGACTGCTATCAGTCAGGATTTGGTCCAGAAGTTGATTGAGAGCATGCCAGGGAGAATTGCAGAGGTCCTGAAGAAGAAGGGTCAACACTGCAAATATTGACTTGCTGCATTAACTCATTCTAACTGTCAATATAAGCTTCTGTTACTCATAATATGAATGCAATTCTATTTCTGTATGTGATAAAAACATCTAACAAACACACATAAAAACCAGAGGGCAGCAGATCATGTGAAAATATAATATTTGTGTCATTCTCAAAACTTTTGGCCATGACTGTACACTGTTTAAATAATTCCCATAGAGGTAAATGTTGTCTGGGACTTACAAGCAGTTATTCCCATCTCAGCAGAGATTTGCCAAGATGAGAATATCCATTTAACTGAAAATCAGTATGTGGGACAAAATACAATTTTTGCACCAGGGCCTGAAAACCTCAACCATTACTGCAAAGGCAAACTATAAATGTGGTTCTAGTTTTGCAAGAGTTTATTTTGATTTTTTATTTGAGTTATTTATATATTTTGTAAATCTAAAGTGAATCAAAAAGAATATAAAATGAATTAATATTTTTACATGTAGTGCATATGATTTCCCATGTGCAAGGTGATTTAAATTTTTTATTTTTTATCATCTAGCTGATAATAAAATAAATGTAAAAAATCCATCCAGTGCACAAAACTACTTTCTAAATTTTCACTGAGAAATACATGTACAAGTTTCTTTCCCATAGAGAGAAGGAGATCACTCCTTCGTAAGGCTAAGGCTCCACTTTGCGGAATGCAGCTAAAAAAACGCAGCGGATAAGCTTCGCGTTTTTATCAGCAGAGTCTTTCCTTGCGTTTTTTGCTACGTTTTTCTTTGCGTTTTTGAAAATGCAGCTTTTCCGCAGCGTTTCTTTTTGGGCAATGTGTGGATGGGATTAGCCAGAATCTCATTCAGTTTGCTGGTACTGTAAATTGCAGCGTTTTTTTCCACAGCGTATTTCATTGCGTTTTATCGAGTTTTTCTTCCCTTATTTAACCTATAGGGAAAACGCCAACATTTCCACTGGTATAATTAACATGCTGCAATTTTCAAAAACACTAGCATTTTTTTTTTAAAAAGCAGCTTTTTTGCAGCTGATTTTTTTTTTCCCGCAAAGTGTGGATGGGATCAGCCAGAAGTTCCTCCACTTTGCAAGTACTGTAAAATGTGCATTTTTTTCCACTGTGTTTCTGCATCGGCAAAACACTGTTTTCGTAACGCGGGGCTTTAGATCTTTATTCTTGGAACTCAGTTCTTTAGGACACCTTTACACAAACTATCTTTTCTGCATTTCTAAACATTTACAAAAAAAATGCCATGAATTTCAAACATTTTATTGTTTTGTTATTTTTTTACCAGTGATTTCAGTGTTGTTTTTATGTTGTAACATTCAAAAAATGCAATTTTTTCTGGTATTTTTAAAGTCCTATAAAGAAGCCCATAGTAAAATTGCCATAACCAGAACATGCTCCAAAAAACGCTATGATTGTCGACTTTCACTCATTTGCTATAAACATTTGCTATAAATAGTAACATCTAGATGCAACATTTTAAACAAAAACTGAAGGAATGTAATTCTTTACATTTTATCTACATACACAGCAGGAACCATTATTATGTTTTTCATTTCAAAGTACTTTATTGAATGAAAACACATACAAAAAATCCAATAAGCATGAGTAAAATCATAATTGTATTCAAGTACTGTATGTCCAAGAAAAAAAGAACACATATCAAGAGAGAATGAGAGCCCTTTGAACTTTTAACCCAATAACTAGATTGAGAGTGTAAGAAGGATGTCCAAATTTTTCATCTTATGAAGTAGTCAACAGTAGTTATGTCTTTTCAAAACTGCTTTACTTTAGGAGAGGCCAACCAACGCAAGGGTAGAACTCAAGTTTTGGTATCTCCTAAAACCATATGGGGAAACTGTGGGAAAGAATGTATGTACTCTAGTAGGTACCATGTATGCTATCTCTTGAAAGCATAGTGCACAAATCTTGTCATGTTTTGATCATTATGTTTTTGAGGTAGTAGTGGCTCCCTTTTCCTGTACGGATTCTGTTCAGCTTCACAGGCTGTACATGTAGTATGTTTACCCTGGTTTATAATATTTGTTCTTTTCTTCAGAGCTTTGGAAGTGTGTAACATGCAGTGTATCACCTAACTGGTTTGGCTTTGGGCTACTCTTGAGGATGTTGTCTAAGTGGTCCCTTGGTACTCACCATTTTACCCCTGTACAGAGAGCTGGTCTTTGCTGAAGGGAACCAGCAGGTTGCTACCTCTAGAAAAAGTGGTAGCAGACAGCAAGGTTTAGAGTTTCTTAAAGGGCCAACTCACCCTACAGACAAGGACTGGAGAACAGCACCCATGAAAAGGAAGAACAGTGTGGTGGGCAAAGAGGGAACACTGACAGGCACAGCCAGGTGGCATAACAAAATGCATACATTATATGCAATGTAAGATGGAAGAGAAGCTGTTCTGGTTTCTTCATTTTATGATATCTGTGTCCACCAATTCTGAGATTTGTCATGTTTGGAATTTTAGCAGAACTGTGGACAATCACAGTACCTTGTGTTAGATCTAGACTAGTCATTGTGAATGATTGATGGTGGGTGCTGAACCAGAGAAAGTCAAGGAGTTTGGGAACAATAAGTATTAACTTATTTATTGTCAGAAACATAATGTACAAATCCCCATTACCAATGTAAATGAAAACAGGAAGCATTGGAGAAGACGCTTAATATGATAAGTGCTCCATAAGTTACATGAAGCTATTTATGAGAATAAACTAAATTAAGCACTAATTTAAGACAAAAACTGAAAAGTACTAGGAAAACAATTGCATTATTTATTAGCTGAGAATGTATACATACACTACGGATGGGTTAAGTTGTCCTTCCACATATCTGCTTACTTAATGAACTGATTGACAAGATCAATACTCCTTGGAGGCTGGGGTAAGAACATGTTGCAGTGTAGTTGCACTACTCAACTATTGCTCTATCCTGCTTTCAGCAGCACTAAGAGTGATCACTTGACAAGCTCAAAGTTATATGAATATATCGTCATATATCTTTATTTGTTCAGTGTAATTTACTAGGCTAATGGCATATTATGAGTAAATGCAGAGCTCAATTCCATACTTTAGTTGCAGACATGTATCATTAAAATAATTCACTAGTGGACCAAAGGGTGTACAATGCATCATATAGTCAAAGTAAATCACAACACTCTCCAACACTGGAGAAATTATCTTATTTCCTTCCTGTATAATATGATATGCTTATGGGTAACCATATTTGATGATTCATACATGCTTACCATTTGTAGCAACATTGACAAATAACTTAAAGGGGTTGTCCAGCTCCACGTGGAGTTTTCATACTGATGACCAATCCACAGGATAGGTTATCAATATGTGATCTGTGGGGGTCTGACACCCAGGCCCTGCACAGATTAGCTTTTCTGACAACCTCATGTTCAAGTAATAGTAGGAACAGAATGGAGGCGTCAGGGAATTACAGCTCCCTGTCCACTGCTGCAGCTCCAGGATCCTAGAGACTATCGTAACAGCTGAACTGTTCAGGATGTCAGGCTCCCAAAGATCATATACTTATGACCTATCCTGTATTCAGTATTAAAACTCCATTTTAGAACCAAAAACCTTTTTAACAACTTCCTGACTGGACACTTTTTTCGGTTCATTGGTAGATGTGGGTTTGAGGGTTGTAACATTTTTTTTTTTTTTTTTTTGTTTTGGGCTATTTAAACAATTTTGTGTCTTTTTTCAGTGAGTGGCTTTTATTTTATTTCATTTTTATTTCTGCATGTTTTTTTCTTTTTTTTAATATCTCGGAAAATGTAAACAAAAAGGAGGATCGACGTGACTGTTTTTTTTACATTTTTGATTATTGTTCTAATAGAACAAGGTGTTACTAAAAATGTTTTTGAAATAATTTTTTTCTCTGACAATAATTCTCATGTAGGTGACATATAGTTTTGTGTTGCCGGGGAAGGGCTACAAATGGTTATTAGGGTGTGGTAGTAACATTATTTTTTAATATTACTTTATTTTAATTTTTTTGTATTTTTATTTATATTTGATTTTTTTTTTTTTTTTTACACATTGTGTCTCCCATAAAGTCATAATAAACCTCAGGGGGCATTTTAACATTACTCTTTTTTTGTCCCCAGTTACAGGAGAAATACAGCCTCCTAACATGATCTACAGAGCAGATCTGGGTCCTCCAGGGCCCAGCAGCTCATGCAGTTGCTGGCACCTAGCGGATCACTTGACCATTGTGTCGGGAGGAAAGTGTCCTTTCAGAGTTAATTAGCTGCCGTGGACTTATTTACTCAATGTGTGGTTGACAACTGGTTAAACATTTCCTCGCTCACCTTCATTTTCTTTTAATTTATTCGGGTCCTCCTAATTTTAGAATGTGAAATTAAATAAGATTTCACGTTATTTGCTTTGATTTACTTGGAATGAATTTAAATATATAGACACAATCCCTCTTTACAAGCACCTCCCACACTTCTTACGCTTAGTGCTACCCAATCCGATGATTTATCATATTGTACCGTACATTATAAGATAACTATAATGATTGTAATCACCGTCCTCCAACATGATAAATCCTCTATTTTTAATTCAGTCCAAATTCCCCTACCCTGTCTCATCTTGTTCATGTATCTAAATGTCTTCTCTTCTTCTGATCCATTGCAGGCCACATACAGCAGGAGAAATATCTAGTACATGGTTGACAATTTGCCTCTTCATTTCACTTTATCCAGGCATTATGTAAACCATAATATACATCAAGAATTGAAGGAGATGAAACCTAAAACAGAGAGTATTATAAAGATGAAATTGTTATAAGGTAAAGAGAATTACAATATACATTTAATTCTTAGCAGATGTCCCAAGTGAATACGGGTTTATGTAACATAAAGTGCAGCATGTGTTTCTCCTTGGAAAATACGGTGATGTCTTAGACTTATCCGCAGGTTAGAAGCGAATGCTCCTCATTATCCCCTGATTAAAAGAGAATAATTTTTTAATCTAGCAGATCCATTTACCAGAACTGCTGGACAAAGCCCAATAAATGTAGGTTAAATTGCTTCCAAATGTTTGGATATATACTATTGAAGTTGTTCTATGCAAGGTCACTATTCTCTGCGATTCTTGATTTGAGTGGAGCTATGCGCTGAGGAACAGGGATAAATACATAGTATTTTTACTTTCCTCATGTCCTGATTATCACTGACCGCGCGGTGATTTCAGGAGAGCAGGGACACTCAGAAGTTCTCCCCCCACCCCAGATTATGACTCATTAAATTAAGCCATTCTTTATACCGCACTGTGCATGTGCTGCTTATTTTCTTTGTCATCTGACTTTCAGACTGGTTTCTGATCTCCTTTGATATACTGTACATGACATCGTAACAAAACCAAACCTTTAATCAGAATGATGAGGCTTGTAAATGTACGCCACTGTCAGATGGCAGGCTAGGGCTGTAGTACAGCGGATGTGTACTCGCAGGTCAGATGGAATGAATGGGTTTATGACATACCATCACAAGTCATTGCTGAATTAACCCCAAATCCCAACAGGATGCTATCCATGCAGATGTGTCATTTATAAGACTAATGCTATTCTCTATCATTAACATGTCAAAAGGAGAACATTAGTGCATACTGCAAGGGCCATAACTACAATGTTACTGTCATCCTGGTATTATCTATGAACACAAAACATTTCTAAGAAGTCTTATGCCACCAAACCAATTTCTGAGAAGCCTGACGTGTACTTCATGCCAATAATGGCCACTTGTAATATACAGACAATACATTTCTATCTATGCATATTCACCTACTAATAGCTTTTAAGGATATGCTATGCTTTTACTTTTATACTACTGCATGCCAGCCAATGATTTCTTTATGCCACACCACTACTACTTCAAATCTACTATACATGTTTTGTGCTGCATAGTATTTAACTTTTACAATGCACTTGACATTTTGTATATTTTGCATATCAATGAGTTGTCACTGATAAATCCGTGACACATTGAATAATATGAAACATTTCATTAGTTAATTGTATACTATACAATGTATCATACTGTCTACGTTTTTCACATCTGTGGGCTTTAGAGGTCTGTTCAGATGGCAGAAAATGAAGAGGAATTGAGGTGGACTTCTAGATAAAAGGAGCTGATCAGCTGAGTGCAAGATTTTTTCAGCATCTTGCTTCAATATCCCCTTGAATACAGTCTGAAGCAGATTCAGGGCAGAATATGCCTCAAAATCAGTGCCAAATTCCTACATGTGAACATACTCTTACAGTTTGATAGTCCTTTGTTACACAAAAGATCTCTTTCCCATACCAAAGTATTTTGGATATGAACCATACAAAGTGTCCCATTAAATGGGTTAAATGGGTTGTTCCACATTAGGAAACCATGGCTGCTTTCTTTGAGCCAATCAGACAGTGCTATACATTTCAAGTGTTTTTGGTGGCATTGTAGATCAGCCTCAATCACTTCAGGATTTCCCTGAATTTAAAGAAACAATTCTGTCAAAATTGACTTGTTCTGCTTCAGAAAAGGGCTGTAGCGAAAGCTCAACCAAATATTGGGTGCTCCTGTGTGGGTTTGTGGTCTACCCTAGAGGTGGGATTTAAATGTAACATGTTACTAACTAAAATGTTTGGGCCAATGCAGTGGGGCTGAAATATAAGATACAACCCATGGGCAAGGGTGGTATTGGTAACATTTTATGACATAATAACATGACCACATCATCCCTGCTCCTCTTGCACACATGAGCACTGTATTAGGGTTCTGTTGGAGCATTATGGCTAGAGCTAAGATGAGGACACTATGACATTGTCTTCTCATCTTCTAAAGAAGACGTGTGTTTTTCATATATTTGGTCATTAAGCAAATGTAGGAGAAACTGTGCTGAGAGATTAGAACAGACAAATATCTTAGTTGTATAATAAGTCGTACATCTGGCACAACATAATAAAATTTCATGCAATTTTCCATACTGTTACCCATCTTTGGATTCTCTTATAAGTAATTTAAGGAAATGATTACATGAACTCAGGAGATGCAGTTGCAGATGATGTAACTTTTCTGAGTAAACTGCAACCAATGCAGCTTCCTGGATGGGGATAGTAGTGTAATGGGAGTTCCACTGTAGGTGCGCCTGGTAATGGCACGCCCAATAATGGATGTTAAGTCTTGGGACAATATTGTGATTTTGCTTTATTTAATTAGAATCAGTCCAAAATTCTGTACTGATTACATTCAATATATGTCTTTCTAGGGGTCGGAGCTTTGTTTTCTTATTACGAGTTTAGACTATTAAAAGGGGTATTGTATTCCCATCTTGGACATTCATGGCAATGTTCACCATAAATGTATAATAGATGTTCGTCCCACTCCTGGAACCCACTGCGAGAAACAGTATAACTAAAATACTTTACTGAAAAATCATCTAAGCAAGGGGCCACATGTTTTGCTTGCATGTGGGTGTACTTCTGTTTATTTTCAGGCCTGGTTGAACGTCCAAACTGTCTTAGAAGTTTTAACCAATTTGTAGAGGTTTTCCTGGAAAATGCCTATTAAAGTCAATGGAGAGAGTTAAAATATAGATCTATCAGTACGTGATCCGTGCTGTATCATGCTGTCATGAGCAATGCATTTGTTTGTTAAAGGAGTCTGTCACAGAACCCAGCATACCCACCCCAAATAGACACCTGAATCAAACAGTGTTTTCCCCTTGTGAATTATTGCCCTTCTTGCTGAGGTATCGCTGTTTCTGTTAATATACAAATTAGCTATTTGGTGTGCCATTGCTGTGTTTACACTGCGCTTGGACTCTCACTAGTGGGTTCAAAAGCCCAGTCTCTGGTTCAATTCAGAACCTGAAACGTGTTGTCCTGTATGTACAATGAAGTACCATTTGCCTATATTAAAGATTTTGTAAATTCCATGTTGGGACCAACACCACAGCACTGGACGCCTTCTCTCCTCTTTTTTCTTAGGATATAGCTCCTAAGAGGTAAGCGGCAATGCCGTCAATGCTCCAACAATCTCATTTGCATATTGACAAAAACAACAATATCTCTGCATCAGACGCACTGATTTACAAGGGAAAAACATAGTTTGATTCAGGCAATCCTAATCTATCTGTGAGGCTGGGTTCATATGCTGGGTTCTGATGACAAACTCCCTTTAAATTTGCAGGAGAAGACTGCATATGCTTAGATTTACCCTTGTGTCTGTATGCAGTCTTATGGGTGTGTGAACATTATATACTGTACTCTGCTCTGCTATTTTTGATGGAAATTCAACTACTTCTGTGAAGAGTATGTACACTGCTCAAAAAAATAAGGGACACTTAATTGATACATCAGATCTTGATGAATGAAAGATCCTTGGACAAGGGATACTGGTCATGATGCTGCATCAATGCCTTTCAACAGCCCTGTCAAGCTCTTGTGTAATGATCCGTGTCTTGGTATCTGCTCCATGCTCTTGACACTGTGCTAGTAAACACAACAACTTTCTTGCAACAGTACATATTTTGCACACATATCTATGCAACCTGGATGGGCTACAAGTACCACCAGTAGTCGTAAGGATATTGGCAAAACACTGAATTAGAGAAGAATCATTCTAGAAGGATAAGGCCAGGCATACATAAAGGACTTTGACTGCTGTTATTATGCAGCTGTACAAACCATCCCACAATCAATGTTAACAACTAAACTGCCTGAAAAGAGGGCGATTTGGTTGCTAAAAAACATCGCAGTGAGTCTGCACAAGTTGGTTGATGATTGGACAAAATCAGATAATTACAGACACTGGTATTTTCAGCTGAAGGTCAGACAAAAAAAATCTAACATGGCCAACATTCACAACATCGACATTGCCCACCATTCGTTGGATGAAATCAGCCATTTCCACAGAAGAACATCTGTCTACAGTCAGCATAGGCCTTATGCACACGGGTGTCACCTAATGTTCATGAAAAATGGCCATGTGTGTCTATGTAAGTGCACTGACAGTCCTTATTCACATGGCAGTGAATCATGGCCAAGCACAGCAGTTTTTGAAACAGCCATCACATGGCCAATATAGAACCTATGATTTTCAATGTCTATTCACAATCCACTATCTAAGTCCATTTTCACTGACAAAGATAGTCCATGTTAGTTTTTTTGACGCCTGTGAAAAACAGACTGTCAAAAAACAATATACATGTGAATAGGCACATTGAATTCAATTCAATTTTGAATTTCAATCTGACGGACATTTTTAGCTGGTGTGGAGAAGGTAACTCGGTAGCAGCAACGGTGCGGACCCAACCAGTCAGAGACAGGGACACAAAACCTGGTGCAAACAGGTTTATTTAGAAAAAACGGCAAAATAAACCTTCACTTCAGGCACAAGAATTAGCAAAATAAAATACAGCCTTAACTTCAGGCAAAACAGTAAGAAACAAAATCCTGCTTATCTGAGCACTATCTAACAGTAAATACTAAGTATATGTGGAGCTTGCTACCAGCCACACAAATCAACCAAAAATAGCACAATACCATCTCAGTGTCAAGACAGACCCAGGCGCCTCCTCTCCCTCCCAGGATCTGCCGTGAAATGCAGGCTCTGCAGCCTTTTATGGCCCAGTAACGAGCCTGGGACCTACACCTGGGATGAGGCCTATTCAACACCCACACTGGACCACAAATATGTCAGAAATCTGGGGGAGATATACTGGGACTCCAGCACTCTGCCTGTCACCTTCTCACACCGGTCATGTGAATATGCCCTAATTGTCTGTGGCCACCACCTCCAAAACCATTTCCTTTTTGGAGTTTGTCTTGCTGTTGCTTCTCCAGTGCATCTGTTGTCACTTTCATTTGCACAATCACATGGTTCCTAACTGTATAGATTGATAGTCCTGAATTTTATTTGACCTGGAGGTTATACTGTGGTGTTTGAGGTTGCCCTAATACAATCAGTTTCTGTATCAGGTCTTCTGATGTAATTTTAAAACCAAAACCAGGCATGGATCATAAAAAGAGAGAAAATATGTAGGAGAGGTGATACGCCTCCACTTTTTTAAATCCACTCTTAGGTTTAGATTCAAAACTGCAATAGAAAATCTGATGCGGAAACTGATCGTGTGAGGGCAGCCTAAGGCTAAGGCTTGCAGTTTGTGTCATGAAAGATAAACCTGGACTGCTATGGACTGGAACTGTATTGTCTTTAGCGATGGCTCCATGTTCTGGCCAAGTATAGAGGCCTTGTGATGAGATTCAATCCTGCCTTTGCTATGGAGCAACACACTCTCCCAACTGCTGATCCGATGATGCCATATGCAACCTGTATGCCTCCATGCCCAACTGTATCTCTATCTTCTATCCATTCCAGAGGCAGCTCAAAAGGGTACTAGAACCCCCTTGCAATTGTAGAGTCTTCCCCAATCAACCTATCCTTTCGCTCCAATATTGTAATCACTTACATACAGTATATCATCATTACATTCACATATAGAAAGTTTCATTCCAACAACAACTTCTTGGTGCATATCTTTTTTTTGTCAATGAGTGCACATGTCATAAGTTCTCTGTTTTGTTTTTAAATAGAACATGACCATGAGTGATTTTGCTGTAGATTTTGGTGTAGATGTAGCAGCTGTTAACATGACTGCCCATGCACTTCTTTAAAAGGGCTTTCCCACACATAACCATATTTAAATTCGTAGACAACTAAAAGTTAAACATTTTTGCCAATATAAAAATTTGGAAGAGTTTTAAGGATCTTCTCAAATCTAATGGATATGAGCATGAATGCAGAAACGTTCTATACTCTGAAACCCAGTCAAGATTTCCTTATTGTGGACAGGTTATCTTCTCATACATGTAGTGTTCCTGCCTGTTAACCTATCCACAATAAGGAAATCATGGCTGCATTTCTGACAAGTGTCAGACTACGGAAAGGTCCTACATTCATAGTCCTATCCATTGGCAAGACAAAAAACTGTCATCATTTAGGCTAGGTTCACACCTGCGCCTGGTCTCTGCCTGGGGATTCTTTTCCCCATTCCTGCAAGCAGTGCTTTTCTCTCCGCTTATTCTGCTTTTTTGTAAGCAGATTAGGTTGAACCTAGCGTCAGATGGTTAGAGAAAATCTTTAAAACTCTGCAAAATGTTTATTTGAATTTGCAAAAATGCTTAACTTTTAATTGTCTACAAATCTAAATATGGTTATGTTTATCGGAAAGTCTCTTTAATAAGCATAGCGCTGTAAACTATTTCCATAGAGTGACTATTCTCATTTACTTTGAATGAGTGGTGCACTACAAGAATAGTGTAAGAGCACTACGGTGGTCAAGTTAACTGCCTTATCTGCAGTCATGGATTTTACTCTGCATTGCAATGAATGAAATATGTGATGAAAATCTACTGCGTTTCCACAACAGATAGGGTATATTTCAGATCTAGAAATATGTAGCATGTCTGGAATCTGCTGCTGAATTTTTATGATGTCAATGATGTTTATTAAGATCCCATTCACTTATACTGTATTGTACTGTACTTTGTTGCAGACTTTTAATGCAGATTTCATGGCGTAAAATTGTTAGATTTTGTTGTCCCAATTATTATTTCAGTCCTATGTAATCATAGGGGTTTTTTGCGGCAATATAACCTACCCAAGCAGTAGTCTGCTGTAGCTAACAGCCTGGAATTCCTGCAGTTTATATATGAAGTTGTTGGCCACACTAATTTTATGGGTGAAACTCATTAAAATAAGATGTTTTGACAACATGCTAAGTGCCCAAAAAACCTATTGAAATTCCAATATAATTTGCTTTAAAACAGCATGTGGCATGCAACATGCATTTAATATCACTGTGGGAGCACCATGAGGATAAGTCTACAGGTTCATATAATTGAAAAGACAAGAAATAATGCAGAATGACCACAGTTTAATCATTATTATCAAGTTATTATAATTATTTATTTATATTGTACTGTTTATTTTTATGACTTGGATCAATATCTGTAAATATTAGATTTTAATTTAAAAAAGATTCTAAAGATTCTACAAAGTCTATTGGTTCATAAAGTGCTGTGGAATATATAAATAAAATGATTTATTCATAGAACCTATAGAATATCTGTACAAGTAAAACTTCACCACAAAATAGCTGCCAAGCAGTGTAAAGGCATGATTGGTGTAGATCACCCTCTAGTGTTTGGATTGTGGGTTGCATTAAACAAATTATTATCCTGTATATTCTGGTTGTTTCTTGAGTAAAATCCCTGTCACTGTTATTATTCTTTTAGAAATTTAGAAATGTCATTGTACATTAAATATCCAAAATACCTAATTTACTAAGTTTGTTCTCTGTGCGCAAATTGTGCGGAATCGTATAGCCAGAATATATAAGCAGCAGTACATTTTTTTCTCACTGTCTTTAGAGACAGAATTTTTTTTTTTTTTTATTACAGATAATGTTTTCTTTGTAGTAGCTCTTGTAAGAGAAATATTGGAAATTGAATGATGTACTAAATGTAACTCCCCTTTTTCATTCTGATATATGTCTAAATATATATGCACACAGCCTTATTACAGATACATTTTTTTTTTATGGAGGGAAGCATATCAGCATACTGTAAATTCAGTAACTGATGGAGTATTTGGCAGGTTGAATATGTTGTGTAGCTCTGTACAGCCACCATGCACTGTAATACAGATTCTGTGCACACAACCTTGCAGTGTACACTGGGGTTTAAAGTAGAGATTTTGGAATATTGTTACCGGGACCTACACATCTCAGACATTAATGTCACAAGGTACAACAGATCTCAGGACACGGGTTACTAATGCATCTGCAAATTGGCTGCTGAAAGCTGAAATTTATTTTGGTACGTGGAATAGCTTACCAGTCTACCAAATCCTGCAGTAGTATGTGCAATAAATATAATAGAATTATTGTGTTCACTTTTAGGCCGTTAGTGCAAGTTTGCGGCGGCTGCCATGTTCACATCTGTGTTCGGGGTGTCTGTTGTTCTGGTTCTCCAACAGACTAGCAGACAGCTAAAATAGCAGACACATACGGAGAGACCAACGCACTCCATTGACAATAACAGCTCAGTTTACATCAATGTTGAGTGTCTGTTCTTCTGGTCCATTGGAAGACTAGAAGAGTGGATAAATGGACTGCAAAAATAGCAGACAGTAATGGAGCCCAAGGGACTCCATTGACTATAACGTGGTCCATCGGGTGTCTTTTGGATGTCAGTTCTTTTTAACCAAAAAGTATAGCTTGCATGACTTTCTCATCCAGCGATTTTAGATGGATCTGAGCCATACAGACACCCGATGCAGATATGAACCCATCCTGAGCTCAAGAGTTCTCCAATACTGTTTACCATTGAAAACACAAGTAATGATTGTTATGGATACATTGTAGCAATACTATTGTCAAAAATAGAGACTCCTGTTCAAAATGTGTTAAATAAAAAACAAACAAACCCACAAATATGGCATTTCCCCTTCAACAAAATGAACGAAGCATCAACTTTTATGTAACTCAAAATAGTGCTTAACATATAAGGCTGGGTTCACATCTGCGTTTGTCTCTCCGCACGAAATCAGTTTTTGAAACCGTCTCAAAATCCTCAACAACTGATTTCAAACGGTTCGTTTTAAAACCCATTGATTTCAATGGCTTGTAAAAACCATCCACAGGTCTGCGTTTGGAGCATTTCCGTCTGGTATCCACTCTTTTGAATAGAGAAAAAAGCAGGACTTTTTCTCCGTTCAAAAAATAAGGATTCCAGACGGACAGCAACCAATTCGGTTTTTTTTTAACATTGAGGTCTATGGAAAAAGGATTACAAACGAATTACAAATGGATAGCAATCAGTTTGTGTCCATTTTGCAATCTGTTTTTCTCTCTGTGCATGCTCAGAATGAAGAAGGGGGAAGAAAAAAAACGGACTGGTCAAAAACAGACACAAACTGACACAAACTGTCATAAACGGTCAGTTTTTTGAACGCACACCCATTGACTAATCCGTGTAAAAAAACGGATTTGGGTATCCGCTGTGTAACCGTTTGGAATCCTTTTTGTACCAAACCGTTTTTCTCTTAAAATGGTTTGCAAGCGGACAGATACCAGACGCAGGTGTGTACCTAGCGTAACTCCCACTTTATTTATTTATTTATTTTTGCTATTGTCGGGAAGGAGTATGGTGAATATTTTTGGAATATACTTTATTAATCTATCAAACTTCCTTTTAATCGAAAACAGGCTGTAAAGTTCCCATTAGCAATGCTCAATGTAGTGTGTAGAGCTGAAGCATTTACCAAAGGGAGATGGTCATTTCAAATAGCTGTATTTCTAGTTTTATACCACCTAGAAAAATGGTTCTGGTATCTTAAGAAAGCTGAGATTCAAGTATTAGCTGTAAAAGAATTAGATATATCACTAGGTAAAAACACAGTCAGGAATGTGATTTCATATGTAGCATGAACTGTTGCATATTAAGTTCAAATTTGCGACTGTTTTTAACAAGTTATATCTCAGGTTCTGTTATAGCTAGTAGTTAAATCTTGGCATCATATGAAATCCATTTTTCTAGGTGGTATAAAACTGAAGATACATCTATTTGAAGTGACAATACCCACTTTTGGTAAATGCTTCAACTCTGCATATTCACAATACAACTGTGTATGGACTTTCCTTAGTAACAGCTCAGTTAGAGGGTTGCTAGGGAGAATGTTACAGCCAGTGTTATAATAAAAAAGGAAGTTGTATAGCTGCTTAAAGTATATACTATAAAAATGGTCACCAAACACCCCCTGACACAACAGCGAAAAAAAAAAGGAGTTCCACTTTAATAATGATACAACTTAAAGGGGCTTTCCAGGACTTACGTTCTCACAACATATCCTTAGCTTAGGTCATCAGCATGTGATTTGTAAGGTTCTGAAACCCAGAATTCCTACAGATTAGCTAGTTGAAGAGGTTATGGTACCCCTGTGCTGATGATGTAATGATCATTGGTCATATTCAACAGCAGCAGCTCAGTCCCATTAACGTAAATGGTGCTGAGTTGCAATACCAAGCACAGCCCCTACAATACATGTGATTCATTGCTTGATATTCAATGAAGAGGCCACAGCTCTCACAAGAAAACTGTGGCCTCTTCAACCAGCTGATCTGCATGGGTCCAACGTGTAAGACTCTCACTTTTCAGGTATTGATGAACTATTTTATGGGTAGGTCATCAATATGTAAGTCCTGGAAAACTCCTTTAACACTAATACATTTGGCAAAAATAAAGTAAGACAGCATAGTGGGTTATAGTGAGTTTATATCTGATCAAGGACAACATCTTTATAAAATTTGCATATTGACCTTGTGAGTACCCTTGAGCATGAGGGCTGATGTGAGTAATGACAATCTTTGTACAATGCTTCAGAATTTATTGGCGCAATATATAAACTAAATAATAATAATACAAAGTGTTTAAAAATATTTCTGCTCCTTAAAACCATAACTGGCTGTATACTTAGGCTATGTTCACACTACCATTGTTAATGTCCGTTCCTGTCATTCATCAAAGGATGACAGCAATGGACATTAACTTTAGCAGAGTAACACACACAGACGGAGCGCCCTCCATCTGTGTTCATTCCCATTGACTTTCTTACGTCATGTTTGTTTACTTTTTGGTAATGGAAGAAAAAGTCCTGCATGCACAACATGTCAGAAAAGTAAAAAGTATGATGGAAGAAAGCTTCTGTCATGTTTTTTTTACATTGGGGTGAATGCAGACAGACACACGACAGAGGGGGCTCTGTTTGTATCTGTCATTTCATTTTCATTGCTCTCATCCTGTGACAGATTGGAGCAAATGGCATTAAATAACGGTAGTATGAACGCACCCTTAAATTATTAGAAATAATCTTGACAGTCAATGATTTGTTTTGATCTTGGAGAGATTTCCACAACCATATGGTAATCTGAGAACCTTCTGTATTACACAACTAACATCATCATTAGAATCATATTTATTTTATTTAGTTTTAGGTTTTGGGCTTTTTGTTTCTCTTTTGCTTTGTTTTAGCTCTAAACATTTTGGATATTTAACTATTAATCTGTCTTTATTATTACATTAAATCTGATTTCCTTAGATAATTACAATATTATGGCTATTGTAAGTTCCTACAATTACAACATGTCAACATGGAGGATAAACATGGTATGTTACTTTAATACTCCGAGATAGAATCGAGCCACTGCTTCTGGCTCCTGATCTATGTGACACACCAGGCAATAGAAATTTTAAAAGATTTGGCCTTGGTGACATCTTCCTTGCAGGGATCAATATGTGCAGAACATTTGGAGTGTAAAGTTGAGCATAACTGGCTAGTTTCACATGTCATCCCGATGCTGCATGGCTTAGCAGTAGAAGTGATACACTCTGACGCTGAGAGCCTGGAGCTGTGCACAGCTAGGATCAGCCCCTCTAGACTTGTGTAGAAGCCATGAACCTGCAGCAGAGTGAACTAGGTAAAATGCGATCACTGGGTGCGTTCCATCCTCCTGTCACAATATATGTGTGTAATAGACTGCTACATGGAATAAAGACAGAATGTGACAGACATCTGCAAAACATATTGTATGCCTTACAAAAGTACTAAGACTTCAATTTTTAAATCTTTGTGAAATTGTGCTAGTGGTGATATTTTCATTTTAAGCACTGAAGTTCATTGCCATTGTGTTAAACACAAGTTACTGAATCATGGTTGTTCCAGTGAATAATTTTCTTAACATGTAAATTATATCAAACCATCTACAAGATAACTTAGATACGTAGAGGGTATTTCTCACAATTCTTTGGATATTAAAGGAATAATACACAGATTTGTTGTAGATGTCTGTTCCATATATCTGAATGGAGCTTGTAGAAATTGATGTGTTTGTTTATGAAAGATAATTGTTCCACTAGTATGAGTAGTCTAAAGGAGTATAACATAACATAAAGAGGGAGCAGGTATAACAATGACTTTTAAAGAAAGCCCTAAGTACGAGGGTATACTGTATATTGCCGCCCATGACCTAGCTTTTATTTAGTAACTCAAATAAAGCCAACATAGACCAAGTTGCAGGTATGGAAAAGCTATAGCACAAATTACTAACAAAAGTTGTGCAATCTAGAAAACAAGAGGCATGTGTTTTCTTAGCAAATATTTTAAAGAACGAAATATTATACAGCCATACAATACCATTTCTGGATCTGTCACCTTTCCTGGCATGTCTTTTTTAGTAAATAATTCTGAACACCATCAAATAAAAACACTGAGGCATATATTCTTAGATATCTGCACAGTACAGAGACTAGAGATTTACTAGACATTTATGAAAAAATTGGCTAGAATAAATAATTATGGTGTAAAAAGAATAAATTGACAACTGGGTTTTCCCTTTAACAAGGAAATGTGTCAATTAACTGAACATTTCAAGGAGAAATACCAGAGAAATGGCTTCATGCAGAGTTATAAAAAATATGTTCCAGAATTATTATTTAAAGGGAATCTGTCAGGGCAATTTGGGACACTAAACCACTTACACGTCCATATGGACCTGGGGTTTAGTGCCCCAAATCACCCTGTTATAAAGTAATCCATGGCCGCATTAAAAATAAAAAAGCTTTATACTCACCCGGCCGCTGTACTCCGTGCGCCTGCGCAGTTCTTCAATGAAGCCAGAGGAGTACTACTTGGCTTCAGTGCGCATGCCCCGCAAATACGCAATGAAGCCGGGGTGTCCATCTTTGGCTTAACTGAAAAACAGCGAAGGCGCCAGGAGGCATGCCTCATGAATAAGCCGGACCGATCTCACCAAACAGCGTCGAACGGACCCTTAGCTAGGTAAGTATAAAGGTTTTTTATTTTTAATGCGCCTGCGGATTGCATTACAACAGGGCGATCTGGGACACTATAAACCCCAGGTCTATAAGGACCTGTGGGTGGTTTAGTGTCCCAGATTAACCTGACAGATTCCCTTTAATAGAGAATACAAGTATTTACTAAAACAGACATGAGAAATGGCAGGTGTTCTTTGAATAATGAAATGTTCAGGTTTACACTGGAAATATGTCCACCAAGTATGGAGACTATGTGAAAGGTGATGTTTGTGGATATTGTGGAAAGTCAGCGCCCAGGTATAAACATATAAAGTCTGGTGAGGCCCCCGTGAATGTGCCAACTATCGCCCCATCTCTTTGCTTAGCACAGATCTCAAGATGTTTACCAAACTTTTAGCTAACCGTCTGGGGATGCTCCTCCCTGATTTTGTCCATAAAGACCAGGTAAGTTTTGTGGCTAACAGGCAAGCTGGTGATAATACTAGACGCCCAATAGACCTTATTTAGGTCCTACGGCGGACAGACTCCTCGGGTCGTCTCCTCAGCCTAGAAGCTGAGAAGGCATTTGACAAGGCTGAACTGTTCTTTCCTATTTGCCACTCTAAACAGATTCGGGTTCTCGGGACCCTTCCTAACAGCACTTACCTCTCTTTACTCCTCCTGAACCTTGGCAGTAAACCTCCTGCACGCATCCTCTTCTTCCTTCGTTATTTGCAATGGCACAAGATAGGGCTTCCCCCTCTATGCTATGCATAGAGCCCTTGGCATCCCACATTAGTTGTAACCCTGATATTCAGGGTGTTATGGTCCAAAACAGGGAATTTAAGATATCTCTTTTTGAGGATGACATGCTATTGACTCTACACAACCCACAAATCTCCCTCCCAAACCTTTATCAGACTCTAGAGGAATACGATACACTCTCGGGCTACAAGATTAATAAATCAAAGATGGAAGCCTTGCCGGTTAATCTCCCCTCCTCTAACCTAGATCTCCTATGACACAACTTTCCCTACTCGTGCAAATCTGATAGCCTCAAATACCTGGGGGTCCACATTACCCCATCCACTCCTATTAAACCTTATATACCCATAACTTCCCCTCGTTTTTTAGGGAAATATCGTCACTACTCACAAAATGGTCTACTCTCCCTCTTTCGTTGTTTGGTAGGATATCAGCAGCTATGATGACTGTGCTTCCAAAGTTCTTGTACCTCCTAGAAACCCTCCCGATCCCATGCGAAGCTGCTACGTTTCCAGTCATCCCTACTGTAATCACCACAGAATCCCGAAATCGGGACTACAGCCCTCTTGGGAGGCCTGGCAGTCCCGAATGTGTATCACTACTATTTAGCAGTCCATCTGCAAAGGATTCCCTGCTGGGCTTTTTTTCTGAGCTTTCAACAAATGGACTGAGATCGAGAAGCTGTGGCTGGCTCCGACCCATCCTAATGCCATCCTCTGGTCCAACCTGGTCGGTAGAGTAGCGACTCCCCTGTTGGGCTCGATAACTTTTACCAGAACGATCTGGCTACTTTCTAACAAACTGTACCCCCTAACATCTGTGAAATTGGCCATGTCTTCGTTTCTGTGCACTCCTGCCATGCTTTCTAGTTTTTCGCCAACTGCTATCAAGCCCTGGATGAAGGCAGGCCTATTTCATTATGCAGGTGGTTATACGTGGCATTATGCAGATATTATACGTGGTAGACCCGTTTACTGGGGTCTACCACGTTTACTGGGACCCTGTTGCCTTTTCAGACCCTGAAATCCAAATTTAACCTCCCCTTGGCAGCTCATTCCTATTATTTGTAGATTGCACATCTGGAATTGTTGCTCCACCCCCATCTTAGATTTTTTGAAACCGATGGCCTTTGAAATCTTATGTCATGGAAACTCCTCCTCCCGTGGCCTTTAATGATATTTATATTCCCCTTACTACTTCTACCCTGGAATCTCCCCGGTCTCCCTGATCCTTTTACTACTGTGTGGTCCAGATGGCATTCTTACGATTTATCTAAACCACCTTGACTCACTGCGCCCCTGTGGCGCCATCTTTGGCGATCTGTTTTTCCAGGCTGGGTGGCTGTTCCGTGAGGGTTGACTAGGCAAGTGACACTTTGGCTTCTGAAGACAGCGGAGTCGGTTGCAGCCAGGTAAGCGTCTTATTGTGCACTGATCCACCGATGCAGGCAGCAGATCACTAGGTGCACCCAAATATGCTGTATCATAACAGGTTTTGTGCAGTAATACATTTGTATGTTGCAAATGTCACTCAGTTTTCCACATAAATATGTTGCAAATGT
Source organism: Leptodactylus fallax (assembly GCA_947044405.1). Taxonomy (NCBI): domain Eukaryota; kingdom Metazoa; phylum Chordata; class Amphibia; order Anura; family Leptodactylidae; genus Leptodactylus; species Leptodactylus fallax. The sequence goes on from CAMRHE010001349.1 coordinate 124,114, forward strand.
CACTCAGTTTTCCACATAAATCATAATGCAGTCCATGCAACCGAGTTCCGAGCTGATATGTACCTAATTTTTTTTCCTTAGTCCATGGGTCAGGGTTCTAGAACTGACCACAAGTTCATTAGGTAAAAGATGTTTCATGAATGGACAATGAGTTAATAAGGGGAAAGGACCTGTGATGTGTGCATACACTTTGATTCCTCAGTCTGGAACAAGGTATATTTATTTATCATCCTTTGTAGTTTGCAGAGATTGGGTTTAGTTGTTAGGTGACACTATTATTCTACTTGTATTCTACAAGTGACAAGTCCTATGCTCTCTGGTCAGTGCCAATAACACTGGTCCGGTACATCCAGATCTACAAAAATCCTTGTAACATACAAATGTATTACTGCACAAAACCTGTTATGATACAGCATATTTGTGCAGCTGAACTTAGCTCTCAAAAGCACACACTATTGTCTCAACAAAAGTTGCAATGCAATGCCAACTAAAAATTGTCCCCACAGACACAACCCCTTGCAAGGTTTTGTTTATCAAGGAGAAAGTACACAGTAACTTTAATTCTACCTAACAAGGTGACTGCCTTACAGAATGAATGTTCCTGTTTTTTAAGTTAAGCACATTAAAACATATTAAAATAATAATGATAATAACGCTGCTCTAATACTGGATTGTTATGTTTGTGTAAAGAGAACATATTCTTAAACTGTACATGTTGCTTCAGGTGACTTTTCAAGATAAATTGTTATTTGAGTGTTCATGAGGAGAATCACTATTTTTAGACTTTATCTGACTTACATTCTGCATTTTTAGTGCTTTCCTCTTCTGCATGCTAGATCTGAACTCTTAGGTCTAGACTATCTACCATACACTTAACACAGTAGGTAGAAGAGAATCTGCTCTATAACTGTCTCTCTCTCAATGACAAACAGCCCCAGGACCAGGGGCGTAACTACCGGGGTAGCAGTGGTAGCAGCTGCCACAGGGCCCGGGACATTACGGGGCCCCGCGGGCCCCCGATGTGTTTTTTTTTTTTTTTTTTTTTTTTTATAGTCCGTTATCTGCTGGAGTAACCCCAGCAGGTAACGGGCCCTATATACTTACCGTTCCCCGAGGTCCCGCTCACGGCCGCCTGCGCTTCCGATTCTGCGGAGGCGGCTGTGAGAAGGAGCGGGGATCGGTAAGTGAGGCCGCGGCCCGAACCCCACAATCTCTATCATTATACTTCGGGGTCTTTTCAGACCCCGGAGTATAATAATCGGAGGCCCAGAGTTGGTGAGGGAACATAAAAAACAATCTACTT